>JAPMOR010004627.1:523400-589471 GCA_026543865.1 Argiope aurantia
AAAAATATGCTTGAAATCAAATAAAACTTTAATAATAAAATATGAACATACTTAAAGAAATACGAACAAATACTTATAATAATTTTAGTTGTGAAATAAAGTAACTGATTTAGAAAAAATTTATTATCTCTCCCTGTCAAGAAAACCGGCAAAATTACTTGAATGCATTGAAAAATTTGCAATTTAGATTGCAAAAAATATTCTAAAGAGATGCTTTTATTATAAATTTTTACTTCAAGAGATTAAAAATACCCCCTCTTCCTTAAATAATCGGAATATTAAAAATAAATAATAATAAAAAAGACGGCCATGTTTGGTAAAGTTCAACGTAAGTTTATATTTAAATTTAGTTAGAAAATTTTAATATCGATTGAAAATTAATATTATGATTTTAGCAAAAAGTGGCCAAAAGTCTGTAAAAATTTTAAAAATTGATAAATACCCTTAAAATTAAGCAAAATAAAAAACGGTTTGAAGATATAGCATCGATAAATCACCGAATTTTTTTTTAATTAAGAAAAAAAATTAATTAAAAACACAGCTGATCGGTGGCGCTGGTATGAACGACTTGGTTGGAAATATGCAAATGAGACAGGCGATTATAAATACTTATACTCTTGATCTAGAATCAGTTCTCCGTTGCATGCTATGTAAGTAAACAAAGATGCTATGTGAAAAAGATAAAGCTTTGTTGGTGAAGCTATTTTACCTAAATCAGGAATCAGCGATTGTTGCACTACGTAAATTCCGACTTCAGAAAAATGTGAAGAATGGGAAAGGGCCTTTAACAGTGGCAGGACTCATAAAAATACCAGCTTGCTCAGCGATATGAGGAAACTGGATCGCTGGAAGATCGTGTAAAGTGAGGATGACCAAGTGTAATGCAAAGACTTTCGGAGCGCGTTGCAGCCGAAATGGAAACATTAAGGCCTTATCACACGGGCAAATACCGTCTACACTTTCGTAGACAGTTTCCCGTTTATACCCGCAGGCAACCGGTCATGCAGGAGTTTCATCATCGTGGACTGTTTTCAACAGAAAGATTGTTTGCAAACGAAATTCAACCAATCGCGGATGGCTTTGGTAGTGACGTAGTTGCCAAGAATGGCGCGATTGACGCTAATTTGTAAACACATTTCCGAATCACTCTTTAAAAGACGGCAAGAAATGTTGTATGGTCGTATAATAAAAAATGGTTTTGATCGATTTTATTCATGAAAAGCTGGCTATTTGGAATTCACTGAATATTCGTTATTAAAAAAACATGTTACACGAAGAAATTCGTACAGTAATTATCAGAAGATGAAGAGAGATTGACACCCCTAGATAGTCATCAAAACCAAGAAAATTTATTTTCAGAATTAAAAAAAATTATTAATGTTTATGTGAACGGTCTTCTTTTTGTGAACTGTATTTGATCAGATTAAATCTTTAATTTTTTTTTAAATAATGGTAGAATTTTTGAATTTCTAAAATATATAATTAACATCTTCCATAGGGTTAAAAATTATTTAATTCCTATGCTGTTGTGAAAGTTAATAAGGATCAATTCATTTTCTTACCGCTGAAATATTGTTCAGCACATTATATAGTACATTTGAGGGAATTGCAGAATATGAATGATTCTGTTATTGTTTCATGTTTTAATTAATAAATAATAGTGAAGTTTTTATTTTTAAAATTAATTGCACATCCAACTCACAAAATCGCTTTTTTAGCATATTTCTGTGTTAAATTTGATTTTCACTAATTAATCTATAAAATACCAATACATATACATTAAGCAATTATTAGATTTTTTTGTACGTAAACCTGTCATTATTACTGAAAAATTAACAAAATTGATGGAACAGCAATAGATCCCAAGATATAAGGTACGGAATGTATGAACAAGAAACCCACTAACGAAATGAGTAAACTACAGATATTCACCAAACAGAAAAAGCGAATAAAGAGCGATCAATTAGCCATAAAGTACACCTGTGTTTTCGGTTTACCATACATAAATCCCCATGTGACGTCACTACACACATTTTTCCGTGTGCGTTTGTCCACGAAAGTGTAGACGGAATTTGGCCGTCTGATAAGGCCTTTAGGTTCCGAAACTGCGGCAGGGACTTGCAGTGCAAGAGAAGATGGAAGACGCTTGGGATTACCACCATTCTCGATACGTAACATTCTTCATGGAGTTCTTTATCAGTATCCATATAAACTACAGTACTGCTATGAGCATTTAGCATCGGATACTATAGAGAGAGAATTTGCGAGGTGGGCTCTCTCCAAAATTGAACAATATCCCTTCTGGGTCTTTGACATGTTGTGGACATATGAAGCTCATTTTTCGGTCTATGGCGACGTTAGTACGCATAAATGTCGCATCTGGGCAACGTAAAATCTACGAGTGTATGCTGAGAAACCACTGCATTCTCCCAAAGTCACAGTGTGGTATGGGTTCACAGGTTCTTTCATCGCAGGACCATTCTTTAAAACAGTGTTCGGTAAATGGGTAAAAACGGTGACAGTAAATGCTCAGCGTTATTCAAAGCTTCTGCACGAAAAGGTTGTCCCATGTTTGCGTGAAAAAGATGCGCTTTCTGCTATTACGTTTATGTAAGATGGAGCAACAAGTCACACTGCTATTCCAGTCAAGAAATTCCTGATACAGACTTTTGGGGAAGCGAGAATTATTAGTAGACATTGCAAGTTTCCATGGCTTTCTCGGTCACCAGCAGACTTTTGGCTGTGGGGAAATTTAAAATCCTGGGTGTATCGATTCTGTCCATCCAATTTGTCGGAATTGAAAGATTCAATCCGCCTAGAGGTGTCATATATACAGCCGGACATACTGCCCTCTAGATTTGTGACTTGCCTCCAATGAGTAATCACTTGTGATGGTGGACATGTTGAACACATATTGCAATAATAAATGATTTGATAGTATTATTTTTGTTATTTGCGTGTCTATTTCACTTATGTACGAAACGCCATCTATTGGCTGTTTTTTGAATTAATTTTTTTTTATTACCTAAAAAAGTTCCGTGACTTATTGATGCTAAATCTGCAAAACGTTTTTTGTTTAGCTTAATTTTACGGCTTTCATGAATTTTTTAAAAGTTTTTACGAACTTTTTTTCCTTTTGATATCTTCTTTTGAACTTAAAAGGAAATTTTCAACAAATGCTGGAAATAAAAGGTCAAATGCTGGAATTTCTGTCAGAAATGGAGACAAAACAATTTTTGCAAGAGTTCGCCATTCCCGAATCAGTACAGACACTATGTATCCCTATGATCGGAGATCTGCTAGTGCGTTCTGATGTTAGTTCTTCGTTTGGATTCTTGCACTTTTTTTTGTGTGTGTGTGGGTGTACGTATGTATTTGTTATTTAGATGATGAAATAAATGTTTGTGTTTGTAAAAAAAAAATCTTTAGCCTTCGACCGAATTTAAACGATCATTAAAATTTTGGGAAATATGCTAACAAATTCAAAAGCTTAACAAAATTTTTCTAATTTTCCTTTTCTGTTACCAAAAATCAGAAACGTTTACTTACGTATTTAAAAAATTATCAGCTGTCCTCTTTAATTTCTGAAAAAACACAATTTAGCAAAATAAACAAAGATTAGTGTCATTTTTGAAATTCGAGAATTAAACTTTAAATATTTTAAAAATGGAAATAGTAATTTAAATTATTATCATCGCCATTAAAGTTATAAATATAATTATTTTAATGTTTAAAAATTAAATTCGCATTAAATAATTTTGAAAAAAAATTAATAAAGCATATTAATTTTTTTCCAATCTCTCAGACGTCAAGGAGATACATTCATTATCGTGCTGATTACCCGTTGATTTTATAATTTAGTTTAAATAATTTTGAAAAAAATAAAAAAATTAATTTATATTTAGTATTATTTTTCTATTTAAAAGTTAAATTATAGTTCAAGTATTAAAAAATGGTAAATATTTTTAAATGCTTAAAAACGGAGTAAAATATTATTTAAAACTATATGTAAATCGCTAATTTTATTTAAAAAAATGAAAAATAAAAAATAAAAAAATGCCTTCTATGATCGAACTCTGCCCTCGCGGATGGACTAGAGATTTTTTGAATAACAAATCATTTTGCTATTGTTATTTTTAAATATTCGTTCCAAATATCTGTTATTTCAATCATATTATTAATTAAAAATTATTACTTAGTATTAAATATAAAATTATTAATTGTAATTAATACTTAATTTACTAATTTAAGTACTGTGCGATTGAATTAATTTATCTATTTCAGCTTACTTCTTAAATCTGATTTTTTTAAAAATTATTTATTTAATTTCTTTATGGGAATAAACCATTTTCTGAAAAATTTGTATTAAATATATATATATATATATCAATTCTTTAAAATGTTTACTTTAGTTCTATATTCTATCAGTATATGGCGCCAGCAGTAATCAGAATATGTTCAAAGTCATGTCACAAACAATTAAAAATTATTTGTATGGAATAGTGCATCATCAAATGCGAATATCTGAAATTCAACTTCACACTTTCGAGTGAAGTCACCGCTCCGATAAATTTCAGTGATATGCAATTCAATGATACAATAATTCCAAGAATAACCGGTCCGTTTACTTTTCAGCCCATTAACAGATAGGGATGACGGATATTTTACAAGCGGTTATTACGTAACCAATATCATAAAGTCACAAATACCAGTGATCAATACTTTTCAAAGAGGGGTGTGATTCAAATCCTTGATACGATTTTACTGGTGATATTTCGATTACAGGTTTTGTATCACGATAGAAAGTAACAATCGATACGATATCACTGAAATTTACCGGAGCGGTGACTTTACTGGAAAGTAACAATCGATACGATCTGTCCAATGGAAGCTCTCGAACAAAACAGAAAAGTAGAAATCTGTGAATGGATTGAAAAGAGAATGGACCGGTTATTGGATATATCGTATCATTGAATTGCATATCACTGAAATTTATCGGAGCGGTGACTTCACTGGAAAGTGTGAAGTAGACACTCCACTTCATGAGAGTAACCTTGACTTTCCGATATTCGCATTTGAAAATTTACTTGACTTCGCATATATTCTGTTTACTGCTGACACCATTTATTGGAAGAATATAGAACTAAAGTAAACAATTTAAAGAAATTACATATATATTTAATTCAAATTTTTCAGAAAATGGTTTACTCCAATAAAGAAATTAAATAAATGGTTTTGAAAAAAAATCAAATTTAAGAATTAAGCTGAAAAAGATAAATTAATTCAATCACATGTTACTTAAATTAGTAAATTAAGTATTAATTACAATTAATAAATTTTATATTTAATATTAAGTAATAACTTTTAATTAATAATATGATTCAAATAACAGATATTTGGAACAAATATTTAAAAACAACAATAGCAAAATTATTTGTTATTCAAAAAATCGGGGATTATGTATCTCTATTAACGGCAACGGCAACTTCGTGATGTTTCAGAGTTCCGCGATGTGACAAAGTGGTCACGAGCACCTCCACATCATAATTTGGAATAGATACTTTAATTTGTTAGTTTAGGGAAAAGTTAAATGTAATTGAAACTAGTTTGGTCGAGCGCAATAAAGCTCTAACGTCATGAAATTTGGTATTTAATTTATATTATTATTATTTAGGATATAGTTAATTAATTAAAATAATATTTAGATTATTTATGGGGTAAAATTGAGAGAAATTTAATGGAATTACGTTGCACGTGCCTTAACTATTGGGACTGATTTTTTTAATAAATTTACTGAAAGAAAAAATTTCGAGAAATTTCAAGCGTGTAGCTCATCGTAGCTATCTGATGCCAAAACAGATAATTTTGATAAATTTAATCCACCAGATTGGTAAAATAATTAATTAATTCTCAGTTTTTTGACTGAGGGAAAATTAACGTAGACATTGTCTATCGCAGCTCTTGGTCTCTTCCTCGAGCTGGATACTGCTGGATCATAAGCAGGAAGGTTAAGTAACTTGTTACGAATCTGGGGCAGTTTTTCGAAGAATTTGATTGATGTTCTTCTAATAAAGTCCGAAACAGGTTCAATTTTGAGATCGTCGTGTAAAAATTTTCTCCTGATATACCAGGGGACGTCTACAATCTTCATCAGGTGCCTATTTTGGAAAACTTTTACAACCTCTTAATGTTAGTGGAGGAAGTCGCCCCCCCCCCCAAATTTGGGAGGCATACATTAAAATTGGTCTTAAAATAGCTTTGTAAAGCAGAAGCTGGAGACTAATCGATAGCTTGCTCCTAAGAGAAATTAAGATGTTGAATTTAACACTCATTCTTGTAGCTTTGGTGAGGGCTGCTTTAATATGACTATTAAAGCTTAATGTTGCGTCTAAAATTAACCCTAAGTATTTATATTCATTTACGAAGGGGACGGGTTGGCCGAAAATTTGGATTGGGGCTAAGTCAGGCATTACCAGTTTTTTAGTAAACGGGAGGCATGCGCATTTACTTGGGTTGACTCTTATTTTCCAACCGATGAGCCAGCACTGTAAAACGGTCATGTACTGTTGTATGTTTGCTATGACTATGTTTGGATCCCTATGCTGTGTGAGAATGGCGGTATCGTCTGCAAAAATTGCTAAGTGACAATTACTAGCTCTAGGTAGATCGTTAACATAAATGTTAAAAAGAGTTGGAGAGAGTAAACTCCCTTGCGCACAACCGCTCAGGATTGGTCTGAGGGAAGAAATTACATCGTTTACTCGCAACCGAAAATTACGAGAAAGTAGGTACGAGCTTAAAATTTTGCAAAATTGCGCCGAAAATCCAAGTCGCATGCACTTGAATAAAAGCCCTTCGTGCCAAATTTTATCAAAGGCTTTGGTTACGTCCAGAAAAAATGCACCTGTGGTGTGAGACTTCACAAAACCGCTGTGAATCAATTCTGTAACACGAATTAGCTAGTGATTCATCGACAGATTTTTACGGAAACCGAATTGTTCGGATATTAAAATATTATTGTCGCTGAGGAATTGATTCAGGCGTTTGAGAAGCACAGATTCGTATACTTTGCTCGAGCTACTAAGTAGCGAGATGGGACTGAAATTTTGAGGTAAAGTCAAATCGGAGTTTGGTTTTGGAATAGGGACAACCACAGCTGTTTTCCAGCAATTGGGGAAATAACACAGTTCCATTAATTTGTTTATTAAAAAAGTTAAATATAAAATAAACCTAGGGGGTGGAGAATTTTAATCATGCGATTTATAATTAAATCAAATCCTGGCGATTTATTCGGCTTAACGTTTTTCAGAAATTCTATGATCTCCGTTGGCCGAACGGGCTCGAGATTGTTTACGTGGTCACGTGTCAAAAAGCTCTCCAGCTAATCTGTGACGTAGTTCTTCGGGGGAGGGGGTCGACAGCCACGCGTCTGCGTGGGGTGCGAACTGGTCTTGGAGGCTATCTGGCAAAACTTCCGCCTTTTAAAGGGAGCAAGGGCGTATTCCCCCGTTTCCCCTCTTAGGGAGGGGAATTGGGGAGAATGGTTTTCGGAGAAAGGAAGAGCGGCGCCGGCGACTTTCTAACTGTTCCGCTCGCCGTTGCTCAAAGTGACCTACTTTTAACCCTTTTATCTCCTCCTGGGTTCTGCGAAGTTCCGTTCTCACTTGAGGATCGCGAGAACGTTGCCAAATTCTTCGCAGGTAGTTTCGCAGTTTAATTTTGTTTTGGATTTCTAAAGGGTTCTTCTCTGGAGGTTTAGCAAATTTTCCAACCCACATTAATCAAGTTAGCTCTCTATTAACAGATTTCTCCTTTTCTGTTTTGTTCATGAGCTTCCATTGGACAGATCGTATCGATTGTTACTTTCCAGTGAAGTCACCGCACCGATAAATTTCAGTGATATACAATTCAATGATACGATAATTCTAAGAATAACCTGTCCGTTCACTTTTCAAGCCATTCACAGATTTCTCCTTTTGTGTTTTGTTCTAGAGCTTCCAATGGACAGATTATATCAATTGTTACTTTCTATCGTGATCCAAAAAATTTAATCGAAATATCACCAGTAGGATCATATCATGGATTTGAATCACACCCCTCTTTGAAATGTATTGATCACTGGTATTTGTGACTTTATGATATTGGTTACGTAATAACCGCTTGTAAAATATTCATCATCCCTAGGATAGACGGATATAAAATGCAGTGCAAGTGCATAAGCTAGCTGACAACCGTATTGATCAAAGATGTCAGTTTACTAATACATAAGCTTTGTCAAAAATTTGAAATCTATTCTCACGCAATTGGCTGGCTATTGGGCTGTAATATTTTTGCAAATATTTTCAGATTACTTTTTTCGAATTCTTACATTACCAATCCGCGTCCGCACTACCCCTTGTTAAACCATATCTGCACTTATGACAGAATTTTTTTTTCAAAATAAATTGCAATTTCAGGCTTTTTTTAATGCTTCCATTATGGTTGATAGCATGCTTTTTTTACATTATAAATTGCTGTGCATTTTTTTTTTCTTTCTTCTTCTTTGAGTATTAATATTTTCATAATGGCAATGTAATCGATTTTCCGTTTGTTTTTCTTTTTTACGCGGGTTTTTAAATTTATGTTGATACGTTGTATAAACACGGTATTCATTTCGATTAATAAAAACTTAATGTTTTTAACAAAAGACCTTCAGTCTTGTCCTCCATTAATATGTGTGAAGAATATTTATTCTGAATTTGATAAAAGATTATTTCTCAAAGCTTATATTGGCTTAAGGTTACTTATTATATATGAATTGTTTATGACTATGTGAGGTGTACTCTTGCATGTTTCTCAAAACATATTGGGTTCATTTAATTGAAAAATTACCTGCTTTTGTGATTTATTTTCTTTTGGTCCGAATAATGAAAATATTTATGTATATTTATACTTTTTTTCTGGTTATTTTTTCAATTTATTTTTTTGGTTATTTTATTTTTATTGTCTATCAAAACTTTAAGTAAATAATTTATCGATCATTCGTAAAATGCAAATAAAGGTAGCTTCGTCTTTTTCTTATGATTTAGTTGCTAACAGAAAATGCGGGAAACAAAAGTATGGCTATGGAGAGAACCGGATCACAGATGGAAAAAACTCGTTTTGTCACATATTAAGAACTCTGATTCCATTGAAGCCGATAAAGGTGAGATGGGTTTTTTTTTTTTCAGTTTGATAAGATTTATTAAATATTGACGCAAAAGCATTTTCGGCATTGGTTGTATATACTTAAAATTGGGTAAATTGTATTTGGCTTTTTATAATTTTGTTTTGTAAAATTGTTTAAAAGAGTATTTTAATATTTTGCATTGATTAAAGTAGAGAAATAACATCATTCTCTTTCCAATAAGTTTTTTAAAGATTTATTTAAATTGTATTAACTACTACACTTAGCAATTATCATAATTCCTATTGAAAAGTAGTTTCATAAATTATAAAAAGTAAAAATAATGAAAACATTAAATAGTTTTGAAAATTATATCAAAATTTATATACTACGCTTATATTTTATATGCTCAAGGCATATTTGATATATATTCAATTGCATTTTAGATATTATTAGCATTTTCACTCTATCCTTTATTATTTAAAACGAATCTTTTGCTGTTATAATTGGCTGTTTATGTAAGTTTTTTTTTTCATTAATAGTTTTTTAAATAAAAAGTCATAGATGAATTAATCATAGAGAACCATTAAATTTTCTTGAATTAAAAAATAGCTGATTTTTTTGCTGTGACATTTCTTTTCTGCAAATTTTCATTATAATGTGTTATTAAATAAAATTATAAAATTATTGCATACTATAAAAAATGAATAGACTGACATAGTTCTAAGATGTTAGTGAAAGTCATTGCCTAAACTTTATTTTCATTCAGGATATATATGTTACAAATTTTAATATTCTTCTTCTTTATAGATATTGCCATTCTTCATTGCATGGAAGCTGAAGATTTCCCTGATAGCATACCTTTGACAAAATATATGTTAAACTTATGCAAATTATTTGGCATTTTCAAAAATGAGAGAACTATGTTTTTATGCCCTAAAGATCTTCTTCAAGCTGTTGAACTTTGCTTAGGAAGATTATCCACTAAAAATGTTAGTATTTATATTTTTATGTTTTTAATACATGTAATATTTTATTGTATTTGTTTATTCAAGTTGTAAATAGCAAATATTTTCCTTATCTATTCTGGGACAATTGGCTACTTCATTGCTATTTTAAATTCGGTGATTAATTAAAAAGTTGATGCAAAAAATGTGTTATATGTTAGATATGTGCATTGTTCTAAATATTATGGAAAATGTTAAATTATCAATAAAAATTATTATGTTAGGACTTTAAAAATTTGTTTATTTTAAAAAATTTAATTTTTGTAAAATTTTAAAATTATTTGTATTTATTAATAACGAGATAATCATGCTAATAGCTTATATATTTACAGAGTAAGCACCTATAACTTTATAATAACTTAAATAATGCTGAATAAAATTGCTGATAATCTCTTAAAAATTTCTGCCAATATAACACTAAGTTTTGTACATAATTATTTCGTATCAGTTTCTGAATTTCATTATTTATTAGCAATTTTTGTTATTTAAAAGCTAAATGTATTTTATCTATGAACACACAAATATGATAAAAAATGCTTATGAAAATCACAGTATATGGACTGTAATGAAATATAATTCATAAACATAGCATAAAAATATCTTAGCATTTTTCCTTCCACTCATTTCATAAAAAAAGTCTAATTTTCTTTTGATGTCACATTTAAATTATTTTTATACATTATAAGCAATATCCCATAAAAAATTTTGAATTCAAAATGAAATTCATGTATCACTTTTTTTTTATTTTTATTTCAAGAGTTCTAAAAAGAAAAGTAAAATTTATTGAAAATATATGCTATATTTTAGAATACTGATATTAGGTACTATATTGCTGGTAATTATTAACTATTTTCAAATGCTATTTTTGTGTTAGTGTTCTATTATTATGAAAATATAATATTAAACTTTATTAAAATATATTACTTATTATTAAAGTTTATCTAGAAGTGTCTAATTAAGGATGACTATTATCATTGACATGACATAATCAAACTTTTAGTGATTACGGTACCTTAGTATAAAATTTTTTCTTCATTTTTACTGCAGATTTACATAATTTTTTCAGAGACTGCATTTTTATTGCTCTTTTATGAACATGTATCCTTTTTTCAAACCTGTGTTTGTTGCAAATTTATCAAATATTATACTCATCATCTAGGTTTATTCCAAGACATGCTTTGAAATAGAGTACTTATAAGATTAAACAGAAAATTCCAGAGCAATGGTTTTATATAAAACTTATAAATGTTTACTGTTTATTATTAATCTATTTATATTACAACATGTAATTTTATTAATAGAAACAGCCAAATTAGAGGGATTATTTATATTTTATTTTAAAACCTTTCTTTTTATTACCTCATGTCTTCTATTGCTATTTTCTGATGCAGTATAGAAATAATGCCTTCATATGAGTTTCTATCTTTTTCTTTTAAATTTTGATACGAAAAATGAACTTATGAAAATTAAATATATATAATCATAGGAGATTCAGCTTATTTTTACTAACATAATTATTATATTTGCTGTTTTTCAATAACTGTGTTCTCAGTGAATGTCTTATTTATATTAAAGAAAGCTTTGTAAATTAAACTAATTAGGTACTAGAAGAGAAATTTGATTGCAATTTAAATTTATAATTTATGAATGAAGTATACCTATTCAACGCATAATTTGGAAAATTTTATTTTATAGGTTTCTACAGAAATAAAAGTTGAGGATGATGAAATAGTTCAATGTCATAAAGCATATCTTGAACATTTTCATTTGAAAGATCGTGATGTAACTGAAAAGCATGTATTATGTCTTAAAAAGTTTATAGAAGAGAATAATTGTACTGATGTGTGGTTAATAAATGACAAACTTTCTGATCAGAAAGCAAATAACAATGATTATTTCAGTTGCTTACCTAATTCAAGATTTCTAATTTTAGGGACTCCACCATCTGAAGTACTTGTAAGTACCTATTTTTGAATATTTTAAATATATTTATAAATACAAATTAATATTATTTGCAGAACTGCTTTAAATAAATACATGCTCCCCTTTTTAATAATCACCCTCCCTTTTTTTGCATATTTTAAAATTTGCTGTAAATTTTTAAAAAATGAACTTGAAAAAGAAAATTAATTAAAATTAAATAATTAGAATTAGAATTTAAAAATTGATGGGAGCTGCAAATTTCTACCTTCCAAAGTTTCATATGTGCCAAATTTTATATATTGATGTTAAATGGTATGTATATACCTATATATAATGCCTGTATAGTGCCAATACACACACATTCACTTTTATTATTAGGTGGAATTTATGATTTAGTGATATCATCTAAATATTTTTTGGAAGAGAAATTATAACATTTTTGGTGCATAGAAATACTGCATATTAAAACATAATCAAAATTCTATTTCTGATTTAAAAAAAAGCTGCAATCTTATTGGGTATTTAAAAATTTTTTTAAAGAAGAAATATGATTAAAAATAATTTAAAAAAATAACAATGGTTCTGTAATTATTTACATATTTTGAAATAATATAATCATGTTTATGATGATTAATCTAAGGATATTTTATCTCCCAAGTAATTTATGAGAACAAGTGAATAGAAATCTATTAAAAGAGATGAAAACTATTTTGCGAATAAGAATAAATTCCACGGAATAAAGAAATGATAGTCAAATTTAAAATTTTATACTACTTCTAACCTATTACATATGTTTTATTCTCAATATTCTAATGTGAAATTTTCACAAGATGTATGTTTTGCATTTGCTAAAACAAACTATAGTTTAAAAAATATGAACAAAAATTGAATAGTGTTTGTTTGTTTTAAAGCTGCCAAATATTTTTTACTGTTCTTGAATTTTAGTTAACTTTGAAAAAAAAAGTTTTATGAAGCACTGGCAGAGCCCCCCCCCCCCCCCAAATAAATAAATAAAAAAAGATGCTCAGACAAAGTAACTTAATTATGTGTTTATTTTTTACATTTTCCCCCAGAAATATAGATAGTTTTTAAAAGCTTAAAACTTACGAATCTCTATATGGAACTGTAAAAATTGGTTACAGCACATTTAGAAGCTGTATTCCAGCAAGCAAATGTAGAACTAGGATTTCTCAAGCTAGTACTTCAAAAATGAAAGCAATTGATAAATTTGATTTCTTTGTTGAGAACTTTTTGAATTGTCATAGAAATAGTAACTGACAAACTTAAGACTGACAAAATCTCTTTTAAATGGAAGTTTGTACATTTCAGTATTGGTTTATAGTGCTGTAACCAAAATATTACAATTCACAATCTATTGAGTTGATATTTTAATACATGAAAATATAGTAATATCATATTGATTTTCTCTATATTACTATTATTCATGGGGTACAATTATTTCATTTGAATTATTCATGTATTTACTTCTTTCTGTTTCATTTACAATAGTAAAATGAAGAAGGTGCATTGTGTACAGTAATTTCTTAATATAAACTACTGTACTTTTTTTTTGTGAATTGTATGTGAACAAATTTGTTTCATTATATTGCTGATCAGTATGAATAAAAATATTTACAAATATATTCAACCGATTCATGGGATAAGTTCTGGTTAAGATTTTTTATTTCAACAATAAATTTACATTTTATATAAAAAAAACCCATTTATATTTCTTTATTGCAGTAAGTTTGCCAATAATTTTTAAAATTCAATGCAGCATTTTTTAAAATGTAGGCTGTGTTTTGATTCAACATATCAGAAATATATATGTATAAACTGTCAAGAAAATCTATTTAATCAGAAGATTTTTATACAAGTGGCACAGCATTATTGCTATAAACTTTAGTGATTGAAACAGAATTTCATGAATAAATATAAGTGTAAATCATGTATTTTCCATTAAAGTATATTTTTTTCAATATTATAATTAAAAACATAATAAATCTAGCTGCAATATAACTGTATTATATATATATTATAATTTTTTTTTCTAGCAAAAGTTTATTGGCTTGTTAACTTCTAAAGAAACTATACTGAATATTATTGTTGAGACTCCTTTAAATATCAGCCTTCAAGGAAGCCCTTCAGCTAATTCTTCCTTAAAAATTGATATAACATCTGAACCACTTTATGTAAAAGACATTCCCTTTGATGTTGAAAGTGGACTTAAACTAGGATCGGCTACTGAAGTAATTCCAATTTCATTAATTTATATTTACTGGAGTAAATTTTAAAAGCATTTACTTTGAATTTAAAAAAAATTAAGTATTAGTTTAATTAGAAATAGTGCATACAAAGAAATGTTAGTGTTATGGTTTAAAAAAGTTTATTGTTAGTCTTTAATGGCTGTTTTTTTTTTTTTTTTTTTTTTTAAGGGAATAATCAACTATAAAAGCTGCTATATTAATTATTTTCATTTCTTCAATGTTTTTAGGTACTTTGATTTTTTTAAAAATGCATACTGTTTTAGTAAAGATAGTATTAAACTGGTGAATCCTACTGACTGTTTTCTTTTTAATTTATTACTACTATTGATGTTCTGAGATGTCTGAAATTCTGTTAAACTTTGTATCCTGATGTACTAAAACCTATTTTTATGGAGAAAAAAAAATCTGTCACTTCTTAAGTAGCTAAAAAATATTTTTTTGCAACATATTAATTATTTGTATTTTTTTAATTGTAAATAGGGAGTACATAACAAATGTGACATTATTAATGTGTACACGATATACAAGAATTAGTTCATATCTTTAATGCACAATTTGGAATTATTCATTGAGAGCAGAAATTTGATTTAAGTTATTACTCCAATTTAATTTTTTTGCACATATTTTTATTGATATTTCTTTCAGTTACTGTATGCAGATAATCAACATATAATGTGTTGAAAAATGATAAAATGTACTGACTTGTGCATCTTAGTATTTTCAATCCAAGTTTGTTCTTGGAGTTGACCTAGCTGTTCTTTGCAGTAATGTGAAATTCAGTTTAATTTTTTTGTATATAATTTTTATTTTTCATTGAGGTTAATGTTTTGTAGGAATTACCCAATGATACGGAATTATAAATGCTAAGTAAATTGACATGTGATTTATATTTGTATGTTAAAAAGTATTACTTGCTATGTTTTCATTTGCCATGATACATATTTAATTATTTTTAGATATATACAAATTTTATTTTATTTGTTTTCATTATATTTACTGCTTTATCCCTCGTTACTGTTCTTTTTATTGATAATATATATGCATTTTTGTAAATCAGTATTTTTATATGTTAGCAACTATTGAAAATTTTTTAAAAATTTACACTATCATGTGTATAAAATTTACTTAAGCTACATATGCTTGAATTATTTATATCAGTGCTCTTTAGTTGAATTTATACTGATTATTTTATGCTTTTTATAGGAATATGTTGAAGAGACAATTATATCGTTTTTGAGTCTTCTTGTGAATAGTCGTAATGAACTTGCTCTTTCAAAAGCAATGATTTCACCAATTATTGAACTTAGCCATGAAGCATTTACTAAACTAAAACATCTTTCTGAAGAAAAAGAGATGCCCATGTGTCAAGTAATTATTTTCATTATTTGATATTTTTATATAACATATTTAATTGTGGTAATGAAATGGATGAAAAATAAGTAATTTATACATTATTAAAAAAAATTTTGATATAATAACAAATTAAATTATTTATACATCTGATATTACAGTTTGGCGCAGCATAGTCAACACCATGGCTCTTTTGCCAAAAAATTCCAAAATACATCTGATATATTTAAAATTTCATTCTCATCCAGGCTGTCATATTGAGAAGGAACAGAAATATATATTGATTGAGGCAATAGCAAACAATTATAGTAAATTTATTTGTAAAATGACTTTGTTTGACCTCTTCACCTTTTTTTTTATTATTATTATTTTTTATTTTTCTTAGTATGCTGTCTATCAATATTAAATTTTTGTCAATTTATCAAATATTTGGGAGAGAAAAAGAATGTTGCTGACATTTACATTAGGACAAACCTGTCTACATTTAAATCTAACATTATTTATAATAGGAAAAGGTAGGTATTTGAAGATTGGTAATAAAGAAGTCATTTTTAAAACAAGATAGAAAAATGGTGTTTTTTGAAGTTATAACATGAATAAATTTACTACATTAGCAATATTCAAGAAAATTTCAGTTTAAATCTGAGATACATTTCTTGAAATTTTTAATTCTTTGTATTTAAAAAATAAGATATTAATAAATACAACAAAACCTCGGTTTAATGTTTTTCACATCTGACATTTCTTTTTTATTCCCAAATAATTTCCTATACTTTTAATTTCAAAAAGTTCTGAATGTGATGTTATCACTTTGAAATATTTTCCCACATTCAACATTTTGTTCAACAGGAAGATTTCAGTGTAATTTTTCTAAAATTATGGGCATTTTTTAACAAAAAGAATAGAAACCCTTTCTTGCCAACAGGTGTAGTACAGTATTCAGAATCTATTCCCTTTATGTTTGTCTATTAAAAGTTGGAAGACTTTTGCTTGTTTGTCCCTGCCCTCTTGGTCATATTAAGACAAAGAATGAATCCTTATAATCTAGCTGTTCCATACTTTAGTGTTTAATTAAGGCTTATGATCTTGAAAGTTGACATCCTTTCAAGACTTTTTTTTTAGCTCTGGAAAAAATTATGAAAAATGTTGAAATTATGGCATCAAAGATAAAGAGATTTTATTTGTTGGAAAAAGTGGAGGTCATCAAAAATATATGAATATGCCTCAAACAAACAAACAAACAAAAATCTGGACAAGAACAATTTTTGAAAACTTTCTTCACAAATTGGACTGACAGAGATGACCTCACAGACTTGTAAATTAAACTTTTGAAATTTTTTTTAAATTGACCAATGCACAATTTATATTATAAAATTTGAGAATGTACAAGTCAAATTTTCTCTTGGCAGTTGTACAAGCAAAGTTCAATCTCGTGCTTTCAAAATGATATGATAATTTAAACTGGACTGTCAAAACCAACTTCTGAAAAATACTCTTCTAAACATATAATCGGAAAGGAAAAAAAAAAGTCTGGGAGAGTTATGTCTCGTTTTAAATAACTTTGAGGACTGTTGCCTGTGATATATATGTCCTTACATCAAAGACTCCAATTCTAGTAATTTAAAAGATACTGAATTGGTTATTTAGGGCCATGATCAAGATGATAATAAAGGAAATAAAATTCACTTTGCAAAAGAAGAATTAAATATTTGAAAATAGTGGAAGCAGTCCTTTTAAATAGTGAAGGTCTAGAAAAAGGTTTGCAAAAACTCGTATGTGTTGAGAATGTGATTTGTGATGTAAAACAAAGATGTAAAGTAAAATAACCAATTTCTTTAAAAAATGATGTCCAAACCATTGTGACCAAAGAAATAAAAAAAATATGTATTTTAAGTAAATTTTTATTTCATGGTCAATATTTTATTTTTGCCATATCTCGATTTAATATTCCTTCCATATAGTGGTTTAAGACCTGATTCTACTGAAGAACAATCGTGTAAGTGTGTCTGGTGTGCATTAAATCTGTGGGGCCAAACATTCTTCCGCTGGTGTGGTGTGGAAGTTTGTAGAAGAGGTGCCAGCTCAGGTGTCATTCTCGTCATCTGACCACGATGTAAAAGTACGAGGTTCGTCCCAAAATAGCCCTAATATTGCTTTAAAGTGGGATGTTAATATAATTAAACTAAACAAACTATCCTCCATATAACATTAATTTATTTTTAATCTCTTAAGTGACTTTAAATTGAGGTGGCACCCCATTATTTGTAAAGAATTAATTTTCATGTTTATATTTACTTAGACAGCTATTTCGTATGTCACTCGAATCAAGTTAGGAGGTAGAGGATATGCACCACCTTCAGATTGCCCAATGCTACCTCATTTGAAAAAAATAGAAATTTTTGTGGATATTCTTAATCAAATGCAGACACTAATTGAAGAAGACCTCTCTGCCATGTAAGTGACTTACAAATAATTTATAAAAAAATTTACATCTTGTTTAAATGAATTTCTAAATTAAGCATTCTACAAAATTATATTGTTTGTAAAGCATATTTGCATTATTCGTCTGTTTTTTTAACTGTACAAGTTTCTTTATTATGCTAGTTTTTCTTTTAATATACAATTAGAATAGTTATCAACAATACAGTTTCTTCTAAAGATGCAATGCACATATACACTAGATTGTATTTAAAATATGGATAGTTATTATGGAATTAACAGTGTTATTGCTATTTCAATTTTTTTAAAGGGAAATACTGTTTACAAATAGTTCTATGCTGTTTTTCCTCTTTAGATAGTAATGATTGTTTTAGTAATGATAGATGAATATCACCAAACCAAGAAATTTTTATATTTACGATTTCAGATTTTGAGATGCAACAGTTGTATTTTGTCTAAAAGCTAAATCTTAGGAAATCTGCTTATAATTTTAACTTCTTTTATCAAGCATTTGTTTATTATTAAAATTTTAAACATGATTTTCTTCATTGTATTATAGAAGAAGGTCTTATCAATCCTATATTTTTGAAATAAATTGATAATAGTTTCCTAATATAATACTAAAAAAAAATCCATAATCTCACCCAAACATTAAAGAATATTTATTAGCTTATCAAATAACATTGTTTTGCATAACATTCAAAATGTAACTTTAAATTGGGAAAAATTTCAAATATAATTCAGAATTTTTTTTTTTTTCTGTCATTGAAGTGCAATGAAGATTATATGTTTTTGAAAAAATAAATAAATAAAAAAATATTTTCTTTTAATGGATAGAAAATAATTTATGCACTAATATATCTAAATTAATTTATATAATAAAAAAAGTTTATTTTTAACTTCTTTCCATTTAATCCTTTCTTTCTCAAATGTTTTTCTATTGTTATTTTCCTCACACATACCAAAAGTTGTTAACCCTCACTTGGCAACACCCATAAACAGGTGTCAAAATAATAATTTGATGCCTCGCAAACATCCAGTATTTTATTTGACACAGAGAGTGGTATGTCCTTCATATTGTTCTTTTATTTCTTTACGATATACATTTTCTTTAAATTTCTTCCTTTTTTTTGTCTCCAGTTTTTTTCCCATATTTAATTGACCTTGATACATTATGCATTTTTCTTTTATATTTTGTGTTGTTATTCAGTTTTGCATCACTTTTCTCTTATTTCCACATTAGTCTGTTATAACATTTGGGGTGAAAATAGTATCTGCATTTAAATATTTGATACTATTTGCAATACCATAATTCTTTTTGTGGTACATACTGATTTCATCCCTAGAAGAGCAATTAATTTGTTGATTACCTTGTTACACAAATCCATCTTTACTATTTATTTATGGTTTATATGTATATAACTTGATTACATATCAATGTCATATATATATATATATAATATCTAATGATATTTTAAAATCTAATTTAAATTTAATTAATTTCCTAATTTTTCACTTAACTCAGCATATATTAATGTCATTCTAAAATATTCTCTTATTTCCTGATCCCATTCCATTTTTTAAATTAATTAATGCAACAGAAAGCTCTGTAAAAATACTTTTGTCAGTGTCTCCCATGCACCGAGTGAAGGGATAAAAAAATCCTGACTGAAGCAAATTCCTCTAAAAGATCCCTATGATTCTCTTGTCTAGGTCGACTCATGCCTGGTCCGCACCCCTTGTAAATAAATCATACCTCCCAGGAGAGAATAAAACAAAGTTAAAAATTCAATGTCTTTTTCTCTGTCTTTGGTCATCACTCTGTTTTAAAGAATTATGTTTATATATATATATATATAAAATATAATTAATGGATCAACAAGAGGTTTTCTAAAAGTTTTAATTTTTTTCTTGGTTTTTAATTATAAAAGTTGCAGCAATTACAAATTTTGCTTAATACTAATAGAAAACATTTTTAACAGATCAGCTGTGAAAAGGCTTATTAACATCTTGAAGAAAAAATTACTGAAATGCAGCAGTGATAAACTGAGGTTATCTTCAATTGAAACAGCATCTGAAAATCTAAAAAGAATAGCTACCAAAGTTCTGGACATACAATCAGAGGTATGCTCACAATTCTTGCAGATTATAATTTCTAAAAGTTTATGTATATATAATTATTTAAAAAAAACACAGTAAATAAACAATATTGTTGTTATTTTTCTTTTCAGCAATGCTCCAATACTACACCACAAGTTTGTGATGCAACTTTAGATTTTTTATATAGTTTCATAAATTACATCAATTGCAGCAAGTGGAATTTTGATCCAAAGCAAATACTTTCTGTGAGGTATTCCAAGAGAACTCCTATTAGTCTTCCACCTCTTTTGGGCTATTTTAGGTAAGGGAAACTTTAAAAAAAATCTTCTTTTTAGAAAGAATTCATTTTTAAACATCTCGAATATACAGTGTTTATAAAAAAAATATGTAAATTTTTTGAGCTGATCAATGAAAAACAATTTTACATGTAAAACTCCAAAAAAGAGAATGCGTAGTTGTGTTAATTAGCATTCAAGTTACATTAATATGCATTTGGTTAGAAAAATCATGGTTGTATTTTATGAGATTCAAAATCCTTTGCATCTCCATCATGCAAACTTTACAACATTCACAAATATGGATTCTTGTATTCTACTTGAATTGGTGAGGAGTGTCATGGACAAGTGCTGCTCCAATATCAATTCTAATCGATAGCACTGGGTAAAGTCAATATTCAGTGCTACTTATGCCTCATTTACTAAGGATTTCATGCAACCCAAAAGGAAGAAATATTGTAGTCTGCGGTCTGGGAAATGTCTTTGACACAGATTTTGTTTGTTGCCATACATGCAATGCATATTCGCTCACTTCTATGATAGTAGTGCTAATCAATGGTGTCTAGTATTATATTTTTTCCTTTTCATGATATCCTTAAGGGATATCATGAAAAGCTTGTTTGTTTGCTTGCACCCCTAAAAATTAACACTTAGGGCATCTATATCCCCTGTTTGTTATGTCACTACTTTGTAATGATGCATTCAATTTTTGAACCATTCAAGGGATCAAAATGCTTTGTACTTATGTCTCAGCTAAAATATTCCAAGTTTGAACACTGCAATTGGTTGTTTATTCCCAAATAAATTCATAGTTCACATAGCTTTTTTAAAAACAGAACATAATCTCTCTCTCTCTCTCAAAAAAAAAAAAAAATGGTTGATGATCAAATAATATACAGCCTAAAGTGATTTTAAACTATAATTTGAATTTTTTGTTTGCTTGTTTTCATGAATATTGTAAGAAATATCCTCTCTACTTTGATAGATCTCCAGAGGATGATTCCAGTTGTGATGTAAAATCAGTATTGGATGAGGAAAGCAAGCAATCCAGCATATCTGAGGTAAAAATAGGTTTCTTTGTATATGAAAGAATATTCCTTCATCAATTGAAACTATATAATTTTCACTTTTGTATTTCACAGATAAAACAAGGGTACATATTGAAATATCTGAACACAATATTTGCTAAAGACTTAAAATTCTCTCCGAAAATATACAATAAATATGGCCATGATACAGAATCGACATTTTATGGTTTAAAATATATTTCTACATCTTTCTGCGAAATATATATGATAAACGATGTTACAAGGCATATTTAATAGAAGGCAGATAGGAGTTTTTGCAGTATTTATTTTTATTGAGTTTTAATCATGCATGTTTTGTGTTTCCAAGAAAAATAATGCTACATAAAACTGCTTTAATTATAGTATAACAAATTGATTACCATACTGAATTGCTTACAGTGTAATTTATATGGGCCTGCTGATGATTCCCACAGCAGTCAAGGTGTTAATGCAAATGAGGAATCTTTAAATATAGTATTCAAAAAATAATTTTGATTGAGTTTTTTTTTAATGAATTGCTTGAAACTATTTAATATCTTTCAATCTAATAAAATGTTCAAAGATAAAAATAAATTATCATCAAATCTCGCTTTTTAATATGTAAAGATTGACAATAATACAAGGAAGTTAAAATGAACTGAAATCAAGGAATTGAAATTAATTTCTCTTTTTGTGTAATCTTAATTTCCAAATAAATTCATAGTCCAGATGTAGAGCATAATCTTTCTGGAAATGATTCAGGGCCATCGTAAACTAAAATACTGTTATCTTTTTTTTTTAGAAGGTTTGTAATAGACTGCAAAAAAAGTTGAAAATTATAGCAAATCTTAAAATATTTTTTATTACATTACATCAAAATCATTCATTATATATGAGTTGAAATACAAATTTATCTGTATTACAAATAGATTGTACATATTGGAGTATAAAAAATGAGTTTATTTTTTTAAGTATGGGTGGAGGGAGAGGTTACGTATCTCCTGTCTTTTTGTGTTCTATCCTAGAAAAATAAAATGTTTTCAATCTCTCTCCTTTTCTATGAAGCCATTCAAACATGATTTAGTAATTTTATTTATTTCAGGGTTAACTTAGACATTGATGTCAGTAAAAAGTTTTGCACTTCGTTAGATTAATTTTCTGTGTTTCTAGATGTATTTAATCCACTTTTAACTTTAAAGGAGGAAAAAAAAAAAAAAAAAAAAAAACGAATTCTATATTTCAGTATAACATTTTTTTTTTTCTGAAAATGCCGTAGATAAATTTATTTTTAACAAATTAAAACTTAGGAAATTATTGCATTAATGGTAAAATTCTGATAAACATTTAGCAAATAATTATGTTTTTTAATAGTGTTATTACTACACAATTGATTTATTAATATTGCAACAAAAATTATTAGTTTAATTTTTCAAATATAAGTTTATTATGTTTAATTTTTACAGCCACCTCCTTTTATGTCATATTTTCACCACTCTGAAAGTAGTTCTGTTGTTGGAACTTGCATAGATTCCTTGACACCCTCCAAAACGTAAGTACTGTTAACTAGCATTTTTATTCTAAACTTTACATATGAATTTTTATTTATAAAGGCATTGCATATTTTACTCAATGCAGAAGATACAGTATCATAATTAAGAATGGGTATTATTTCACTTAACAGATTAAGTTATGGAATCATTATAATAATTAAGTAATTACAGTTGAGTTGTTTCAAGAAAAACAATAATAAAAATATTTTCATGATTTTCAGTATTAATTTACTTAATTTTGAAAATTATACAGGACTCTTAATTTTCTACATTAGTTACCAATCAATTGTATGCTCTGATCCTTATATAAATTTTCTGTAAAATCAATAATTTATCAATTTTATAATAACTTAATAGCAGTATTCATATACAAAATATTATATTCTGTCTTTGAAACTCCTTTAAATGTAGTTAATCAATTACTACCAAGTGATTTATTTATAGTCAGTTACATTTCAGCTTTAAAGATAAGCAAACACATTCCATTGTCTCTTTTTCAAATTGTTTAGTAAATTAATAGTTCCCAACTAATTTTCAAGCAACACATTCCAGCCATTAACAAGAATTTGAAGTTATCATTAAGCTTTTTTCCCTTTGATTTATATTCAAAATAAAGAAACAACACAAAGTAATCTTTATTATTTGAGATTTTCACTTTTTATATTTTTATTTAAAAAAAATTTTTGTCAAAAATTTAATTTTAATCTTGATGTTTTTCTACAAAAGATTTTTGATGTTTCTGTTACAAAATTATAAAATGCTATGAATTTATCCCATTATTCACTAGTTCATACACACACAAAAAGACAGAAAAGAAATAAACAGTGTTTTGCATTAATAATAAATGCTAAGTTGTTATAACAGTAGATTTTAATATGGAAACCTACGAGTTGCATATCTTAATCATTCGGATTGTGAATAATTCTGAATTCATTTTTATCTTTCTAATAGAGTTATTATTTATATAAATATAAAAATTTAAGTTAATTCATATAAAAAGTGTTTTCTAAGTGGGAGGACAATTCATACCTTAATTCTTGATTTTTATAGTCTGTCTTGTGGGGAGGGGGGGGATGCTGAAGAATAGGTATTAAATTTGTTATATTAATGAGTTAAATATCAATACTTAAATAAGTATAAATATTATATATGTTCCTCTTTCGTATTAAAAACTTTATTAATTTTTTAATTCTTTATTATTCCAAATTTATGTCCAAAGTTTCAGAATCTAAATGATGGGACTTGTTAATAGAATGCATATGGTCATATTTTTCATTTCTTCAGTTATTAAATTTCAATTCATATCTCTTTTTCAGGAACTTTAAAGATTGTTTTAAAATATATGATGATAATGAATCCATAATTGAATCTGGTGTAAAGGAGTCGAGCAGAAAGAATTCAATCTCTCACAAAGGTCGCAAACGATCCATCTTAAGTGAAATAACAAATGAAAATCCTCCTGAAAAAATTAAGAAAACTATTGAAAAGAAACCCACAAAGCTTCCACTTAAGGAAACAAAGGCATCCAAAACAAAAAATGTACAAAGAGGAATGAAAAAGGAAATTCAGACTAAAATGAAAGGTTCAAAAAAATTTAAACAGATTGAGGGCCAAGGCAAAATTACAGGTTTTTTCATTAGGAAATAAGACTTGTTTCAAAATCATTGATATTTATATTCAGTTTTGGTATTATTTTTATACATCTCATCAATTGCATTAATTTTCATATACTTAATATATTTCTAGTCAAATTGAATGTTATTTTTCATGTAACTTATACATCATCATGCATGCTTTGACAACTATGCTGTTATTAACTTTTAATCAAACATACTTCAAAAATATTTAATTACATGTGTGTTATTTTATCATTGTTTTTATTCTGTAAAAAGCTTTCATTTTTTTTTAAAGTTCATGATATTCAACACTTTATGTGAACATATAAAAAAGAAATTTATCTAGATATAGGAGCTCAAATGGATAAAGGAGAAAATAAGATTAAAGTTAAAACTGATACTATATGAAAAAAATGTATATGAATTTTTCAAGACAGATTGTCTTTTTCTTTTGGAAGTCTACTTGCTCCAATTCTGTTTATTTACTATTTAAAAATAATAAATCTTTAATCTGAGAATTTGCCTTTCAAGTTTCCAGAAATAATTTTTAAAAGATTGAAAAATTTTATTTTGACTACTAATTCATGCTAAGACAGAAATTAATAAATATGAAATTTGACATAAAATAAATTAATATTTTTAAATTATTCATTTAATTTTATTATTTCAGTTGTATTAACATGAAAATAATAATTTTTTAAGTAATATTTTTATCTATCAGACTGGTTTATGAAAATTCAGTTAATTCTTTTAAATTGCCAATATAGAAGTTAATTTCAGGATGTGTAGCAGCATTAAAAATACTTATTTTTTTAGGAAATAAAAAAAAATCATTCTAGATTTGCTGGATTATATGAATGTATTTTCTTAGTGATGTCTGATCTTTTAGTTCTCTTGATGAAAAATGATTTCTGAGGTCAGGAAAAGTTTTACATCAGTTGAGGCAAACACTTGATAATATGAAAAATTTTATGTATTTTGAGAAATGGAAATTAGTCTTTTTTATAGATCATTTGTTATTATATTTAAATAATTTCATGCAAAAGTTTTAGAACTTTTTTACAATATGCTGGAAAAATTAGTATTTAATTTACTAAAGGTTTTTAAAAGTGGACACATCAAATGTAAAAAAAATTATGGTATTTGTAAATGTAATGATATGGAATTGATTTTAATTGGATGTTCACTTTGCAGAATAAAAAGCATAATATTTTTCAAAATATGACATGATATTTTTAATGATAAATCAATACAGTCAATTAATAAATACACACATTACAAATGTATTTATTTATTTATAAAAATAATGAAACAAACATTACAATAATGGTCTACCTGAAAGTATTTTAATTTCATTACCGAACATTTTGATCGATTTTTCAGCACCTTTAGAAAACAATTTTAAAATAAAAAAAACTTGCATAAAGCAGTTTTTATCAATCCAGCACTGCATACGATTCACCTGACATCACAATTGTCACATATTGCTATACTGTGATATTCTTCTCCCCTTTCTGCAAGATGCACAATGGATTCCAAAAGTAAATTGGTATGATACACTTGATATATATCACATAAGCACATATAAAATCAAAGTAAAATATAATTGCACATATTTATGAATATATAAATGTAGTTTTCATAATACAGTGGATATAAAAATTTTAAATAATTTCTGAATAATATGACAAACAATTTCTTCTCAGTACATGATGTTTATAATTATAACTCAATCCAGCATAACAACCATCAAATAAAAAAAATTTGAATTTTTCACATTATAGAATTTTTGAAAAGTATATAAGTATGCCATTATATAATAACTCAAAAATGCAAGTTTCTGACTCATTCTTTTAAATTAAATGAAAAAAAAAGTCAATGATGTGCTATTATTACAATTTTAAACACACTGTATTTAAACACATGATTTCTGTAAGTTTTTCCATTTATTACTATTCAAATACTCTCAATGCAAATATATTTTAAGAAACAAAACAGTTTTGATATCTTTAAAATATTTCAAGTGCTCATATTTTTATCTACTTCTATCATTTCATGAATTAAAAAAATGATTCTAAGTGAACAGTTCAATTTTGCTGATTGTTTGACAATTCACAACAAAGGATAATTTCTATTCTTCTCATAGGTTATGTTTAATCTTTAAATGAATTTTACCGACAAAAGTTTTTAAGATCTGAAATTCCATTCTCACTTTCTGTCAGATATTAGGATATGTAGTTTAAGAAAACCTGTTCAAATGCAATAAAAAGTAAGTTTGATTGAGTTAAAATGCTCAAAATAACTGCATTAAAGCATTAACAGTAAACAGCATTTCTTTGGACAAAACAAACTATACCAGTGATTTCACTGCATTTTGATGCCATAATAACAGTCCACTTCTACAAATAAAATTTTTAAAAGAAACATATATTTACATTTTTCCATAGCATAGCTAAAGGAGTGATTAGAATAGCTACTCTGAAAAATGTATTCACTATTTCATAAAGTTGCAAAAGTATCACTTTCATCAATAAGAAATTTTTATATACAGTTTGTAGGTAATGTAAACATAAAGTAACTAGTAAAGAAAAGAAAAAAAAGTATTGATTTTTTTTGGTGTTAGAAATATTTATTGAAATAACATTTTGACTATTTCTAATTCTGTTAACTTAAAAGAATGAAAAAATATATTCATAAGCATTTTTATAGAACATTGTCATATTTACTTTCTAAACAAAAATCACAAAAATTTTTGACTATATCATTTCACTGAAACGAACATATTACTTTCTTAATTAAAATTTTTGATTAATTTTTAATTAAAAAGTATTTGATCATTAAAAAATTCCATAATAATTTATGAATTTTATATATTATTATATTAGTGCATTAATTAACAGTGAAAACAACAACAGCATGTAAAATTCTTCTAAACTCAGGGAACCGTTACATTTTTGGAAGTTGTAATTCAGAAGGCTGGCATCATAAATATCACTAGAAAATGACCACATGAAGCAACAAATGCAATATTTCAGAAAGGAAGTGAAAATATGAATATATGATACTTTTGTAGCAGGCCTATAGAAATTTTCCTATATTAATTCAATCATCACTTGTATCCCTGGAATATAAAATTAATTATTTTGAAAACAGAAATGACTAATGTTTAAAGATTCAAATAAAACTATGGCATATTAAAATACTTTTTTTATTAAAGGCAGGGGGGGGGGGGAAACACATTAAACACTTTGCAGATAATTGCTTTGCATATTGCACTAACTGTATTTCCTGTACAACTGTAGAATTTCCAAGAATTGAAAAAAGAAATAAAAAGCAAATCGTTTAAAAAGAAACAATTTTAAACATACATTCATTTGAAGTTAACCCAAGCATATTTTTGATAAATATTTAACTCATTAAATAAATTAATTGAATAAATAAAAATGAAACAAAAATAAACTAAAATACCTCGCTCTTTCCCTTCTCAAACATCAAAGAACGCCATACACTATTTAAGGCATGCCTAGAGTTTTAAAATTAAAACATAAATAATGCAAACTATATATAGGATAATAACAAAACAATATACCAAATACGGAAAGCTATATTCCAGTATGAAACATGAATGTCTTCATACTGGAACACACATAATTCATGAAGATAAATATAATATAGGCATAACAAACATCTGTTCATGACAAAAAAAGATAACCACAATATTAAAATAAATAATAACAATTATATTTGTAATAATTTCTAATTAATATATTTTTTAAAAATAATAATTCTGGCTTCACTGTAATTTTAACTTCTGAGTTGCACAGATATTCTTTTTCCTACAGAACCAAAATGCTAAGTTTGCAGCTCTGAATATTTTCTTACATTCTCTCTCTTTCTAGCTTTCTGTCTTAAATGCAAAAAATTAGATAATTTCATTAAATTTATAAAGAATAACAATTGTTACAGAACTTCACAACAGTTTCTTCAAAGAATATTTTGTATATATATATTTAATATCTGTAAATAAAACAATTAGGGTGCATGTGATTGTTATGCCACTAACCATTCAATTTTAGTCAAAATCAGAAGATAAAAGATCCAGTGTTCAAGAGTTTTCTTTCACCTAAAACTTTCAATGTTCATGCTCCTATTTTCTAAAGCATATGCATGCCAAATTGAGTAAGTGTAGGCCCAACAGGCAGACCTGTAGAGCATATATATGTATATATGCATGCATACACACTAACAGACCCACCTGTAGAGCATGTATATATGTATGCATACACACTAACAGGCACACCTGTAGAGCATGTATATATGTATGCATACACATTAACTATTTTTAGGGGGGATTTTACATAAAATTATGGATAACTCTTTTTAGCTATTTTGATGCATTTCCTTGATAAGTTCTGAAAATAATAAAATGCAAAAAGACTTTTACACTATCTAAAGATTAAAAAAGTTATACCATCAGTAATATCGATTGAATCATTACACAATTTTGTCTTTAATAAATTAAAAAAATTTTTTTTAGGTATATATTACAATACATTTTATTACTGTAATAAAATCCAAAGTATTTTCATTATTACTATAAATATTTTATCATTGAGTCTTCTAAAGCATAGCGAACTGGTTTATTTTCAAACCATGATTTTAGCATTTTTGAAAAAAAAAGTCATGTGGTAATTGCAAAAAAAGTTTTACACTGAAGAAGGAATTAATGATGAACATTTTTTTTTGTAGTTTGTATATTTCTAAGCACTTTCCTCTTTTTGTAATAAAATTGGATGTAAAAAATATATTATCACTCTTCAAACTTAAAATGAAGCACAAAATATTTCATGAATCAGTAAACAAAAGTTCTCTTAAGATTTTACAAAAAATATAAAACATATTCTGTACTACATGTCCTTCTGATGGATATGATTTCTTTTATAATTCTTATATATTTTATAAGCAAGTTTTGATTCAATATACAAGTTATTAGGCCAATTCTAGTTTAATCACTTCTTATTTCAGATGAAACTCAAATTTTAAGGTAGATGACAGATAGAAAGAAGATGGAAGATGAATAGCAGATATAAAATCCTAAAACAGTAATAATTACATCGGAATTAAAATTTAAAAATACTTTACTGTTAAATAATGATTTAGATCTAGTTATGAATAAAAGATTTTATTGAAATTTTTTACCAAAAATAATATTGATGAATCAGTCAATAGTTAAAGGCAAAAGAATATATTTATTTATTGAAGAGTTCCCCAGTAAACTGCCAAGAGTTGGGTTTGTGAAGTTCAAGTATAATAATTCTTAGAAATAATTTTAATAAAAGATGTAACCAATGCTTACCTGTCTACTATTACAGTTTCTATTTCATTTTCCTTATCTGAATTTCTACCTAAGCTAGGGGAACTGTGGCTTGACTGAGATTCTTCGTCTGACTTTTCTGCATTTTCAGACATACTTTCTTTGCCTTTTTCATCAGAAGTAGCATCAGCAAGTTCCGGTTCTGATGGATTATTATTTAGAGATGAAATATCATTTGTACTATTGGATTCAAATGACTCTATAGGATCAGTCCCTTTATCAGTCATATTTTTATTGAGGAACTTGGACAGTTGACAAGTTGTGTGATAATTATAAAAAGGATAGCTGTATTTGAAAAAATATTGTGAGGTTAGAAAGAAAGATTCACAAAAATATGTTAAAGCAAATTGGAAGTAAAATTTATTGGTCACATTTTTCAACAGAGTAGTTTTTATTAGGATTATAGGTTAATAAAAATTTTAGTATTATGTCATTTTTATTTTCCAAAAGGTTTTCTAAGTGATATTTAAATTACTGATTTTATGCAAAATTTAATATTTATAAAATTTTTAAAATTAATATAAAACTTATTATTCTTCCCAAAAGTTGTATATATATATATATATATATATATATATATATATATATATATATATATATACGCAGAATCATATTGTACTTCATATTTCTATAAAATGTTTTGAAATTACTATATTTTTAGCAATTTTATGAATGACAAATTGCACTTATTTTGTACATTTCAAAGATGTCACTAAGAAAAGATCATGTAATGAAGGAATGATTATTTCTATTAGTATAAAGAAAAAAAAAAAAAAATTCTGGATATCTCAAAGGAAATTGATCCACACTTAAGTTAAATGGCATAGTACAGATTGGGTAAAGCAAACTTACCGTAGTATCAATAAATTTCACAGAAGGACATATTTCAGTTTGTCAATTTTTTAAATGACACTAGTTTAGAAAACAATGAAATCCTAAACTGTAATATTAATTTCGACACTCCATTAAATATATATAAAATTTAATTTTATGAGCAATCAGAAATAAGGTTTATCATTAGCAACATTGTTGGGACTTATTACATGGTTCCTGCATATATTTTGATAAAATAGAACACCTATTACAATTAGCCATATTAGTGTTTAAGTGATAAAACAAACTCATATCACAGTTCAATTATCAAAATAATAAATTCAGATTAACTTTATAGTAATAAATAAAAAAAATGGGATAATTATAAATGAACTGATGTTAGAAAATAAATTTTATGTATTCATATTTTGAATTTATAGTGCTCAGGTCACTTATATTACTTTTATCCCCATTATTGATATTTCATGAAGAGCCTTTAATGAAAATCATAAAAAAAAATTAGGATAGAAAAAGTAAAAAAAAAAATCAGCATAAATAAAAGATAATTAGAATGCTATAAAAATTAAAATATAAGCCATATATTTAGTATAAAATTAAGAAATAAACAAATAAAAATACAAATTTTGTTTCATTTTAATCATCAAATAATTTAAAAGAATAGTATGTCTTTATTTTATTTTTTTATGAAAAAAGCAATTAATAAAGTAGATTATTTTTTTTAAAAAAATAGTAGCAATTCTTACTTAAACTGAAAATCACCATTTTCTGTTTCATCATTCCATTCCTCATCTGGAGACACGAACACAACTTCCAACTTAATTTGTCCTTGCTAAGTAAAATTATTTGGAATTTAGAAATAGATTTACTTAGTTTATATATATTTAATAAGAACAGTTGTAAGTTTTCCCCTTAATTTTTTCTTTCTTCTATGCACAAATAAAGATTATGAATTTCACTATTATGTATTTTACAATTTTCCATGTAAAATTCACTACTGTAAAATTATTCACTATAAAGACATATAAATGGAAAAAAAAATGGATTTGATTAAAACAAGTCTTTATTTTCCAATTACATTGTTTTATTAAAATTTAATTAATTAAATTGTATTTTAACTGACCTGACAATTATAAGTCTAACACTACAGCATTTATGTCACAATATCATTTTTCGAGCATAAAAAAACTACAGAACAATTGCTTATTTTTCAAATCATCATTTAAAACCTGCTAATAAGTAATACTGGAATTAGTTCTCAAAACACAAATATTTAAATTATAGTTTTTGTGAATATTTGCTATGGTAAAAAAAAAAAATATTAACACATAATTATAAATTGATTATTACACAAATAAGCAAAGTACATTTTTTTAAAATCCTCTTTTATTAATTTTTTTAAAAAGCTTTCTCAACAATTGCGCTGAAAAATGTTTTAAATTTAGATATATAGCTCTTAGTACAAAAATTTAATAGAGGTATGAAGTTTGTTATACATACATTTAGAATCTAATTTTATTTCAATGAAATACTATTGTTCTTTTTGGAATATAGTAACCCTGGTTTAAAAGTAATTATATATATATATATATATATATAAAAATTCCCATGTTCAATAAACAAGTATATGCAATCCACAGATTAATTAAATGATTCCATCCTATGATCAATTTCAGAATGATATGATTGAAGCAGCATGAGTAATGAATGAACATAAAATCATGAAAAGAAAATGGCAATTAGACTTTCTATAACTGGAGACAGGAAATAATATATTTATATTCATAAATAATAAGAAGAAAAGAAGAGAAAATATTGTTGACCTTATTTTTTTAAGAGGCTAATTTATTGGAACAACAAATTTAACTGAGAGACAGTGAAAGTTGAAGAAATAATAATTTGAAGGACAGGAAGACAATTAAAAGGCATGGATATAAAGGATTTATTACATGTATGCTAGGAAAGAAGATATTAGAAATCTTTCCAATTAAGAAGACTTACTTGATTGGAAAGGACTTGAGCTGCCTCCATATGACGCATATTTCTTAAATCTATTCCATTCACAGACAATATTGCATCACCTATGAAGAGCTTCCCACTTCTCCAGGCAGGCAAATGTGGATGAATTTCTGATATAACTATTGGCACAGCATGTTCCCTTCCTCCCTACAAGGAAAATCTTCATATGAAAATCTCTCATTGAATAAATGCATTATAAATTATTCATTAAATGAAGTTTTTTTTTTTTTCTTTTTTTTTGTAGAAATTTGGTTTTGAATGATATTTATATATTATTTACTATCAATAACTTATTTATTTAATAAAATTTCCCATACAACTATGATTTTGGATTTCATTTATGTATTATTTACTCTTCATATTATTGGAGATAATTTCTGTTTAACAAAATTTCTGTGATTATCTTTTTTTTTTTTTTTTTTTTTGCAATATTTTATGAGTTCTTATTTGTTCAAGTTTTATAAAAAATTAAATTAATATTAAAATGGAAATTATGTTGCTTTACAGCAGTTTATTATTTTATTATTTTTTTTACAGTTTTGTATATTAAAGTCAGTAAAGTGAATAGGTAAGTTTCAATTTTTTTCCTTATTTTTATAATTTAATTTACAAATTCTATTTAAAGAATTTTTTTATAACAAAACTAGCATTTAAGTTTTGTTATAAAAAAATTCTTTAAATAGAATTGTCTATATGCAACAATGAAATTTCATTACACAGAGATATGATTGTGCATAGTTTTGGTAGAATCTAATAGAAGGACAAAAAGATTGTTGTAAACTCATACAAGTTTTTCTAGGCGTTTATTCTTTATCTTTTCTAGACTTTATAATATAATAATTTTATCATTCAAAAGGAAGCATTAAATTCGTTTAAGCATTTAAAATTCACAACTTGTTTACAAATGATGGAAAAATGATATCAACTGATTTCTTCACAAGCAGAGCAGTACTTAAAATTCTTGAAAGCTCTAAGAGCAAATTACAAATTTTTAAAGGTATCATCTTTATTTTTTATTTATTTGGATTAGGTAATTTAACATGATAAAAACTATTTAGGTTTTAAAAAATCCCAGGAATGTGTATTATCATAATATATATAGATTTAATTTAGATAAGCTATATTCATACTTCCAGCAATATTCACTTAAATATCTATTGAGCTGGAAAAATAATTGAATAGGGTATAATAATTTCATAAATATTTAAAACAGGATATCACAACATTCTTTTAAAATTTCAATTTTATTGAAAATGAAAAACAAATTAATAATTTTCATAAAAATAACAATAATTTAAATGAGTATAAAAAGAAACTATAAGAAAAATCAGAAAATTTTAATTCTTTAAATATATAGATTATTTATTTACATACATATATGAGCATATTATCATTTTATAAGTTAAAAACTTCTAAACTCACTGTAATAGAAATACCTAAGCCCTCATTTTCTTTTTTCTCTAATTCAACTACACGAATTTCTCCCACACCTTGCTTTTTCCTTAGCATGTTGAAATCCTGAAAAAAGGTATAATTAAGATATAGGTAAAGTGAAGGTAAAGGTATAATATGTATAAAGGTAATAAAAGTTATAATAAAGGTATAATGGTAAAATTTGATAAAATAATTAATTATATATCAAGCATTACTTAACTTAAGGCTTTAAATAGAGAAAAGGAAAATAAGCTTTTGCATTTCATAATGATTGATATAAAAACATTATTTTAATTTCAATGCAATGCTTTTTTTAATTGTTAAGTAGCACTTTTTTTATTTTATAAACATCATCAATACTTTTTTCATCATATTTTTTTATATTGTAATATAAATTACATAACACAATTACCCACTCATTATTATTCTTTTATAAAACCAATCTATTAGTTCATATTCAGTTGGCTTTCAGGATAATATTTCATAACAGAATAGCAATAAATATATTTTTTAAAGGAAGACTCTAATGAACTTATAGAAGCTGATGGAAGCAAATGCTGATCATCTTCAGTAGAAAGAGGGGAGATGAAAATATAATTTATTTTGACAGCAGGATTCAAAAACAATTATATTTTATGAATTGTGCACATCAAATATTACTCAAAAATGATTCCTGAAACCTCCACATTTGCCATCAAAATTGTCAATTTTATGACAATTTCATAATGCAAACATAATAATGCTTGCTTTTCCGATAGGGTTTAAGTAAGCTCAAATAGATACTTATTTATATAAAATAAATTTACAAATATTTGTAACAATAATGTATTATCTATGAAAAAAAAAACTTACATGACCAGGTGGATAAAGCAATTTCGAATCTAAACCTTTCTGAGCTCTGCAGGCCCGTATCACAGTTTTATGACGATGTAGATGAATTTCTGCTTCTAATTGCTCCCATAAACGATTGTGATCGCTACATTTCAAATCTCGCCCTAGCAACTGAATCTGCTGAATCCTATTTAGAATAGAAAACACTACAGATCAGACTTTACACAGCCTTAGAACAAAAATGACAGTGAAAATTATAAATTGTGCTAAACATACATATCAAGAAATAAAATAAATATGATTAATAATAAAGCGAATAAATTTATACAAAGTGCTGGAGATATTAAAAATATTGTAGAATCCTTACATAAAAGAAAATTACTTGATTTCGAATATGATAAATTTCGATTTCAAAATCTCAGAAATCTACCATTTTGTTGAAAAGTGTCATATCTATACAAATGTTTTAAAATGGTACAGGGAAAAAAAAAAAAAAAAAGATTATTTCTGTGAATTATTGCAGTCATTATTTCAATTATCTATTAAACATTTATAATTACAATGCAAATAGTTATTTATGAAAATTAATTTTTAAATTTATTTTCTAACTAAAAATCGAAAAATTCTTGAATATTAATAAATATATTGATGTCAAATTTCATTCATTGAATGTCAAGAGAAATTTTGATGAATGAAAACTTTGTAACTATTTTTAATATCATCTTTTAACTAAGTAATTTATTTGTAAAATTCTTTTTGAAAGAATACAACTTCGGCTGATAAGATCTCTTTAAATTTTCTCATTTAATGAAAAAAGTATGAACCAATAATCTTCTCAATAAGAAAAATTAATCTCATGCTAATGAATAAAGACAGTTCAATTACTGTATTTTCAAAGGTGTCATGGTAGGAAAAATCTACAAAATAATATAAAGGGAATGGTAGATCCATGAAACTTTTGGACAAAAACAAACCAGACAAAAAATATTTTATATATATAAAAAAATTGGTATTTGAAAATGAAAACTTCACAATGCAATCACAAAAAGAAGTGATGCTGTAAGGTACGGTTTGTAGAGCTACATTTTAATATTTTAGAGATGAACAGACACAGAGAACTTATGTCGAAATTCATCTCTACGAGGATGTGTTTATCTTTAAGCATGTGCCAGTAATTCAGCGGCAAGGGGAAAATTTCTTTATTTTTCTCAGCAGAAAAATAAATTCCATTTTAAACTGAGATGACTGAGTTTTAACTAGCGATAGTTGTTTCTCCAAAACTTTCTCGCATACTCTCTAATAAAGCTGTTATTCCAGAAAATATCACACATGACATATAATAGCTATGAAATATTTATGTATGGCGTAAGTTAAGCCTTTTACTGAATCCATCATTTCATCTTTAGAGAGTTATTTGACGATTAATCGCTGGCATGAGGATAATAGTATCCAAAAATCATATTTGTATTTTAGACCAGCTTTTTTCTAACCGACTGGAACCAAAATTTGGCAAAGAGCTACACTTGTAGTCGCAGAATCCCAAACTAAATTTCATACAATTAAATCAGTGTATTTTTGAGTTATCGCGTTTATATGTTTCTGAAAATACAGACCGACAGATATATGTTTCTGAAAATACAGACCGACAGACAATCAATCCCAAGTTGGATTTGGCTCAAAGTTTGATAGGTGTATGCACTATAGTTGTTAAACCTGTGTACCAAATTTCATTCATCTCTCTTTCTTTTGTAATTATCGTGTTAATTTATATATAAACAGCTGGTCAGACCGACTTTCTCCGAACAGATTTTGCTCAAAATTTGATAGTAATCTACAAATTTGGTGTAAAGACTGCATAACAAATTTCATCCTTCTAGTTCACAATGTTTTTGAGTTATTTTTGTCACAGGCAGACATTTTCCAAAAATGTGGTTTTTGAACTCAGGGAGTTATGAAACATGAAGAATCACCAAATTCTCGTGTCCGATTTTCTGACACTAACTATATTTTGTCTATACTATGTATACGAAAAAGTAAAAAAAGAGAGCTGCAACTAAAATTGTTTAAAAAGTGGATGTATCCTTTTGCCTTTAAATATTTTGCAACTATCCAAATGATATCAACACAGCCTTTTGATAACCGCTACTATTTCTCCCTAGATTCATTAAGTGAAGAGACAAGAGTGGAAATCGAAGGAGGAAGGTGCGAACTTTTATATTAATACGAACAATTTTTAAAATGAGAAATAGACAATTGAATATATAATTCTCTTATGCGATACACAGATAATTTCTGTTTTCTAAACACATATACTTTCTGAAGTTTTAATAAAATCAATAATAATTTTAATAATATAAAACTGATAATGTTATGGATTTTAAAACAAATGAAGTATTCAATATCATCCTCACCTTAAAAATCAAAAGTGAAATTTGAGTTTGTGTTAAAAAATACAAACAAACACAAATGTTGATAAATATAAATAAACATGGTAAGAATTACAAACATTTAAATAATTTTAGGGTTTCCAGAACAATTTACATAATAAACAGTATTTTTTGAGCAGATTATATTGGTTATATGATTATGCACTGCATAATTAAAATTGGTAAATTATATTCCCAAAGTATTAAAAAGATATTATGGACATTTCATGAATGCACAATATTTCTAACCTTCCAGCCAATTCTTTGTCCAGATATTTTGCAGCAAGCCTGGAGCCAAACACTTCACTTTGCAGGGCCACATTGCACTGTCTTAGAAGCTCATTCTCCCTTTTCAATTGATAAATTTGAGATTCTGTAAGAGTATCTTTGTAGATGTTAGATCTGTAATTCTCCATTTCATTTTCCTGTTTTTTGTAAAGAGAGGGATATATAGAGGTTATAAATCTAAATTCAAGCCTTTAAAGTTAATCTATATGTGTATTAGTACATACTATACTATAGTGTATCATATATGAGAGAATTGTTACACATTTTATCTGTAGAATATATAAATACAATATGAAATCAAGATCTATAAAATTAATAAATACAATAAAATGTCACAGAATTATGTTTCATGCTGAAAATGTCCATGGAAATAAGATAAGAAATTCATGTTCATACGTTATGATAGTAAAATTATAGTATATACATTGAATACTGCTGCCTACACAGTGTCTATAGTGTGAGTGTGTGAAAGATCAGATATTAATCAAATATGATTTGGTTCAATCTGAATGTACAAATAGCAATCATGTAAAATGCCATCCATCATTATGAGAGAAACAAAGACAAATAGAATCTAAAGGAACTGCAATAGGAAGAATGTAATAGATGTGCTAAGAAAAGGATAACTTGTAACTGTAGATTTCACAAGTTTCGCACAAAATATCACTTGTTGATCTCTAATTATAATTCAGAATTTCTTTGTACAGTTCCAAAGCCATATGTGCGGTTCTTCCTTCTGTATTACTGATTAAGCAATTATTCGTTATTGTTACATATAACATCGATTAAAAAAAAGAAAAAAAAAAAAAAAAAAAAAAAAAAGAGAAAAATTTTAAAGAAAAGAAATAGAATTAGTGGTAAGCTGTAAATTGTAGTACCATTTGAACAAAATGTAATATAAAAAAAATTTCAATTAAAATTTTTGCTTAATAATTTATAGCATAAAAAGTTTATTTTTCCTAAACTTCAATACTTAATTGAATTCAGCCTCGTTCTTTGCTAACACAAAAAATTCACATCACGAGAGATTATGTATTATCAAATATTAAATAAACAAACCTTCTTCTCTATGTTACGAGATGCATTGACTAAAAATACAATCCATTAAATAACGTTGCAGAAAGAAATCTGTAGTAAACAGCATATAAGTGCAATATGTGGGAGAAATGGACTTCGTTTCTAAAAATAGGATTTAAAAATTCAGATGGCTTCTTTTGGATTAAATTTTTTCCATTACAAACCTTGTTGGCTTAAATTTTGAATACCTAGAACAACCAAATGGAAAATGAAATATAAAAAATAGTAATTAAAAATTCAAATGGTTTCTTTTGAGTTGAATTTTTTCCATGGCAAATCTCGTTATATTACATTTTAAAAATCTGAAACAACCAAATGGTAAACGGAATATAAATAATAGGAATTAAAAATTCAGATGACTTCTTTTGAGTAGAATCTTTCTTATTAGAAACCTCGTTAGCTGAAATTTCGAATATCTGCAACAACCAAATAAAAAATAGAATATTAAAAAACAAGATTAAAAAAAATGTGATGTTCTTTTATTTTAATTTTTCCCATTGCAAATTCCGTTAGCTTAAATTTTAAAAATCTGGAACAATTAAACGAAAAATGGAATTATATCTGTTACTTAAAGTGGTCCAAGCTGCAAAAGCAATTATAATTAAAATGGCCAGTCACCTTTTTCTTTCTTCGGTTCCTCCTTTAAAAAAAAAAAAAATTTAGTTTACTTCAAGCAGCTATGAATAAATATTACTTATTGATATTTACAATCCCAGCATTAAATCACCGACAAATTAGCAACAACTTGGCCTCTTATGTAAAATAGAGCTTGGCATATTCTAAAAATCTCCAAATAAATTGGGAGCCATGAATATCAACAAATACTAAATAATTTAGTATTTTATTTTAAAATAAGTTAAATACATACTAATTTTTGTTGGATAGCTTCAGAATCTTCAGCATGTCCCATTTGTGCAGATACTTGTAACTGAGCAGAATGCAGCTGAAGTAGCAAATGTTGTAACTCTTTCTGAAGAGCCATTCTGGCAGCTTGAGCTTCACATAATTCTTGTCTAGTATTTATTAGTTCTTTCTGAAACAAGAAATGGAAACGATTTTGAATTCAGCGCTAATTATCGATTTATTGTTAATACATAAATCATTATTACAAAAATTACAGTCTTTCTATAAATAATATGAAATATGTCAAGGAAATTTCATTAATACCGGTTTTCTTACAGCAAAAATAAATAATAAAAACAAAGATGAAGCATTCTGTGACAACTATAAAACGGGTTTATTTGATCTGTGGAGAATTTGGCTCGCTATGCTAACAATAGGTGAATAAACAAAATTATTTCATTTTTAAGAGGAAATGTTTGAAGCAATAAGTTTACATATCGTGAAAAATTTAATTTATTTAGATTAACGCCCCTTTTTAAAAGCAATACTAGGGATATTTTTGGTATGGACCTAATAATTTTAAACAGCGGTCAGATGACGAGGACGAGACCTAAACTGGTAAATCCTCTCTAAACTTGCACACCGCACCAGAGGGACGACATTTGGCTCCGAAGGATTTAACGTGCAATAGACACGCTTACACAACGGTTCTTCGGTGGAATTGGGTCTCGAACGAGGAGCCCTCAGGTCCCGAAGCCGAGATCGTACCACCAGGTCACGGCGACCTCATACTATGAAGAGACCTAAGACTAGTATTAGCCAGGACAGTAGCGATTTTTTAAAAAAATCTTTTCATCTATATTTGTCTGAAAAGTCAACAAATAAATATTTCATAATGAAAAAAAAAAACGATTAACAAGATATAGTTAAAAGAAAGTTAGTTTCTGAAAAATTCTCTTTCGATATTTTTAATGACACAGAATATCGTCATCCCATTTAGTGTATCATAACGCCATTTCCTAAAAACGACGATGATATCGATTCAATACCGTAATTCCTTTGAATATCATTTATTTCTATCTCAAGTGTTAATATAAAGTAAATACTCCTTTTTTAAAAATCTAGAGTGTTTCAGGTTTTGATTGAGAAAATCGATTGTTTTTACACAGACAAGCTCATTAAGAGCACGTGCACTTAGTGGGTTTTAAAAATGGCAAGACGGGCTGTTGATGTCCATGAAATCTTTTCTTATCGAATAACAGCAAATTTCATTCTTATGGTTGAAACTTTCATTAGCTTTATAAGTACTACCCAGCTGTGCATTCCATATAAATCGTCAGTCACAATATCCTTGCAGACTTTCCATACAGACATATATGGAAGGAAATACAGAGGAATTTATAAACACTTTTTTAGTTTATAATTTGTTTCTAAACAAACTACTATCAATCAACATCTGATTACTAGCTTTCAGATTTTTATCTGTCATTCGTTATGGTAAGGGGAATCCGAAAATGCACTGAGAAAAAAAAAAAAAAAAAGAAAAAAGGAGATTACTGGAGCAGCTGGAAACGTATTTTTTTTTTTCTTTCTACATTCGAAGCAGAGCAGATAGGCAGCTGCGATGAAATATTAACATTCCTAGAAATCAAGTTCCGCATGGTTAAACACAGAGTCATAAGTACTTTTATCGCTAATAAAACTTGGATATTTTTCAGTATAAAAACCTGATCAGTGATCGCGGGGTGGTCGGTTGTACACAAGAAGTATAAAAACTCAAAATCAAGAAGTTCGATATCAAAATGAAAGAAGTCTAACTGTTTTTAAATCTGTCGAGTTAAGCACTGCGGTATAGTATGCTTGGAACAATATCACTATGATATAAGTTTATAAATAATTCGCTTTTCATTTTAAGGAATGAGTAAATTTACAATGATAAATTTGCTTGTCTGGAGTGCAACGACGATGTAATCGAAATAGACAGATTTCAAGACTTAATATGTACATTTTCTTTTACAACTTTGATTACTTTCTTTTAAAAAAAGTGAAAGAACAATTTAAAATTATTTTAATTCAAACGAAACTACTTGCTTTTAGATTTTTTTATGTGATTTAAAAAAGTTAAAGCGATTATTAATTGCTAGCCTGAGCGATGAAGTACCCTTGATTCAGGTTAATAGTCCCTGGAGATTTCTCAATGCACAAAAATTTGCTTCCTCCAGTAGAATTTTTTTTTTTGAAAGTTGGTATTAACCATGAATTTATCCTCATTGATAACTTCTAACAGCACAGGACGAAGATAATTTCTTCCATTTTTCTCAAAGAATTTAATTATTTTTATAGAATATTTGGTAAATTATATTGTGCATAATTAGTAAATTCCTCGATGTTCCAGAGATAAAAAAAGGATCACTAATTCTACTAATAATAAAGATGGAAGTGTGTGTGTATTGGCGTCTCTACAGAACAGACCGTTTGATTTAGAGCTGTTAAATTGGCACATATGCATTTTGAAGGGTAGAAATTTTCACTTCGGATCGATTAAAAAAGTGTTATTAGAATTTTAATTATTTAAAAATTAAGAGAAATTTTGGACTACTTTTTTCCGCGATAAATTCCGAAAATCTATCGAACAATAATGAAATTTACCCATTACAGAATTTAAAAATTGGCTTTTTAATTATACCAATTTAACAGTCGTGAGAATTTTTCCAGAATTTTGGAAATTTCTTTAAATTATTTTTTCTCTCATTTCTAACTATAGATTCCCCTGAAATTAAAACCGTTTTCATTGTTTCATCAAATATTTAATTTTGTTATTGTCCTTCATTATTGAAAGTCAAAGAAGAAGATTCTGTTTAATATCTGTGTATTTTACAAGATAATTAAATAAGTATAGTTACAATACCGCGAAACTTGGAAGATGAATGAACCCCACATTTAAGTTTTATTAGTACTATGATGTCACAGGATTAGTCGCCATTCAAAAAGGTCCATGGACACTATAAACAGAACATGTGTAAGACAGTTAAAATAACATGGCGTCAAAGTCAGATTATTTGGCTGAATAATGAGCATGAGTTATATTTAAACGATTTTTCTTTAAATATTTTAGATGGTAATCCATTAACATTGAAAAAGTTTTCAAATGGAACAACAAGGTTCACCATCAAATAAAATTTTCAAAATAAAAAAAATGATATTTTGATTTTCTTATAGAATAATTTATGCTAGAAATCAAAGCTAAGAAGTTTTGAATGAAAAGCAAATAATATATAAGAGATTGAGGAGAGGATTTTCACCTTCAAACTCTCTACAAATACAGCACCTGCCTGTTGTTGTTGTTTCTTATGGCACTTGTAATAGACAAGCCCGCTGACGAAGTCAGCAATTTTAAGCCGAGAGAACGTCTCTTGTTTTAGTAGGCATGAATAGCTAAGACATATTCTTGCCATCTAGGGACAAGAGTACGTCTTAGCTATTCATGTGTCACATGCGCTCGCACAACCCCTTTTTACAGAAGGAGGAGTGCATATTCACACACCTCAAAGATAAAACGCAGATGAACAACTATGCCCGAACCAGGACTCGAACCCGGTACGCCCAGATCACGGGGAAGACGCGCTACCTCTATGCCAAGACGCCGGCCAGCACCTGTCTAAAAACTATCCTTAAAAGCACTAACTATAATGCATTTCAGTGGTAAAGATGATAAAAAAAAGTTAATGGCAAAATGAAAAATGCATTCCAATATGGATACTCTCAATAATTCGGCCACACACTAGTCAAGCCTTATTAGGCATTTTCAGAAGGGCCAAGGCGATCGTAAAAGAGAAAACAAGTTACTACATGCTCTTATCGTGATATAAATAACGGAATTTTGAATTACATTTTTTAAAAATCTATTATTTAGTAGACTTTTATGGCGATCAGCTGTTCGGTAACCACAGTAATTGTATTAATCTAACTATGTCAATCAACTTTGAAGGATTAATTTTATCACAATAAAGAAAAAGCAATATTTTAAATTGAAGTTCAACAATAAACTTTAAACATTCTGATTGCTTAACACAATGTCTTCAAATTGACGAAATCGGACAGAATATTAAGATTAGCAATTTCCAAAGTTTAATTTTACAATATTTATCAAAACTTCCGGATGGTAGCAGAAAAGTGGAAAGGGGGAAAGGGCAGGCGACCATTGATGACGTATCTAGAGGTCATGAACTTTCATAAAGAGTATTAAAAAATTCAAAAACTTAATGATTATGGTTGGAAATTCGGGATTTTTCTCAATGGAGAAAGCACAGTGACACAACATTTTTGAAACATTTCCTGAAACTGGAGCCTGGTGTATAGGGCGGGCATGACACCATTGATGGCATATTTAGGAATCATGAGTTTTCATATGAAATAAAAATTGGCGAAACAAGATCGGCGGTTAGAACGAAGGGACTGATTCTTTAATTTTCCTGATTACCTTCACTATATAGTTTGCATGCAATTCTATATAATTTCGTACACCTGATAATACTTTTAAAAAAACACATACACATAGATATGTGTATGAAAACGCCTTTATTAAAAAAATGAATTCAAATTAATCAAGCGCTTTGGCTAATTTGGCGGTCTTCTAGTCTGATAAGAGCCAGATTACATATTTATTTGAAAGAATAAAATGAAGCACACATAAATCATAGCTGAATTTCTTTATCTTTAAATTGATGCATACTTATAGTCAAACCAGATATATTATTATCTTTATGTAAGTTATATCTCAGTATAATAAGAAAGAAACTTATGGGAGGGTGCAAGGATGAGATACCCGTATAGATAAAACTACTGAATTACGGCAATTAGTAAAGTCACTAAATGCATATAATTTTCATCAACCACCACCAAAAAAAATTTTTTTTAGTGCATATAGAATTTCATAAATTATGATGTAGATGATGACAAAAGAGTTATATGAAGGTTACATCCAATTAAAAAAACGGATAAAAGCTAATGAATTTGGCATTATCAAAAGAAAATCAAGAATAAATCATACTTGGAGAAAAAAAGTCTCTTAAATCCTGCACTACGGCAATGAATAGAGTTTTTACTACGAGTAGGTTATGAATGAAGAAATTCGTTTACCAACGTTTCATTCAGTCTATCAATTGGGTCTCAAATTTCCCGGAACACGCGATGTCAAAGTTTTCCTTTCGCATAAAAACAAAATCGAACATCAGAAGTTATCTATATTTCGCTCCCTCTATTTCTTTCGGCGATGAAAATTTGGAATATCGCCAATAAAGAGATACGGAGTTTGTAGGTAGGGAATGTATATAAAACGCAACAAGTTATTTTGTAGACCAACGATTAATAAACTTCTCAACCTCTCTAAGCTAGCTAATTTAAAGCAATAATATATTTTTATTTCCAAAACGTCTAATTATTGGAGAGGAGTTGTAGGCTTGGAAAAACAAATACATTAAAAAATTTTAAAAAAATGATAGAAAATAATATAAAAACTGCAATTATAAAGCAACATGATATATATACTATATATATATATATATATACTGTACACAATAAAACCAGAAGACTGCCTTCTCCAAGGTTTTAAATGGCGACAGCTATAGTTATAAAAGTGGTGCCTAGTAAAGTTAAGAGAACTGCGTGATGCGATCACTTTGGAACAGACAACGCGTAGAATTGCATATATACTAGAATGACACTGATTTTTTAAAAAAAGGATTAATGAAGGATGAAATGAACTTTTGTCTAATTGGAAACACCAATACTTTAATCAAAAATCAAACCTGGGATTTCTGACATGGCGATGCCCTGCACAACCGGGAAAATCGGTCTGCTGTATTTAAGGCTATTTAAAAATTGAATTTTACTACAGCGAAATAATAATATTAAAGCAGTTACAGAAGGAAAAGTAAACTGAACATCCAGCGTTTTATTAATGTGTAAGAGATCTCAGCACAGCTCTAAATTTTTTACACTGCTCTTTTCTTCTATTTAAACCATTTCTTAGGAAAAGCATTGGACTGATAATAATTATGGAAAATATCGCCAAAAGAACGCAATAAAAAGGTGGTATTCTCTATCAACAATTGACTCTCAGGTGTATTTTTACAGTATTACGCGCCTTGTATTTAGCATTATTGTAAAGTGAAGAAAGTCAAGAATATATTTCGGAAAAATACTTTTTCCATTCAACCAAGTTAGTTTAAAATTTATCAAAGATCCACAAGTGATAATTTCAAAGACTGTTCGAAAAATTCCCGATTATTTCTTCACTTTACATTTCGATAATAATTATTCACTCTTGCCAGCTTATTTGTCTTGCTATATTTCTAATATTTCTAAAATTACCTGTTTTTAATCATAAACACAATAACTTGCACACAAATATCTCTATTAATAATAAAGATAAATGTGTGCGTGCTGGCGCAGTACAGAGCAGATCATTTGATTTACGACTACCAAACTGGACATAAATATAATTTGGAGGATGTAAATGTGCATCTCGGGGCAATTGTTTGTCAAATTTGAATTAGAATTTTAATTATTTGGTCTGGGAATTAATTCGTGCGGTTTTTAATAAAAAATTAAAGCTTTATTTCAAAAGCAAAATACATAAATACGTTATCAAAAATATTGTCCATCGCTAGCCACTACTTTTTCCCATCTTTCAGGCAATTTACGAATTCCGTGTCGAAAGAATTCCTCACTTTTCGAAGCAATCCAATCAGAGATCCATTTTTCAATATTTTCTGAAGAAGTGAACCGCTTTCCAAGCAAATCGTTATTCATGCAATCAAACAAGTATTAGTCTGAAGGAGCAATGTCTGGTGAATACTTCGGGTGGGGTAACACTTTCCATCCGACATTTCCTAAATATGTTTTGACCGGTTTTGCGACATGTGGTCCAGCGTTATCATGTTGAAAAATAAGTTTATTACGTCTGTCATCCCATTCTGGTCGTTTTCTGGCCAGAGCTTGTTTCAAACGCATCAACTGAAGTCGATAACGTTCTCCATTAATAGTTTCACCAGGTTTCAGAAGCTTCAAATTTTTTTGGCTGTCCAGGTCGTTCTTGGTCTTCCAAGCCGTTATCACCACTTATAAACCGTGCAAATCACTTCTGACACGTTCGCTCAGCTAGAGCATGGTCACCATAAACTTTCACCAAAATACGATGACTTTCGGTAGCACTTTTCTTCATGTTAAAGTAATGAAGAACCCCCCGCAAAAACACTTTATCAGGCACAAAATTTAACATTTTCAGTTGAATAAAAATTGTTGTAGTTTCCGCTTAAACCAAATGGCATATACTAAACTAGATGCGCCATAACAGTAGTTTTAAATGCATGTTTGAACAAACGAAACTATGGGACAATAAGCTAGTTACGCCATCTCTTGTAAAACCGCACGAATTAATTCCTAGACCAAATAATTAAAAATTAAATCGAATTTTGGCATTTTCTCGCGAAACTTCCGGAATATTATTATACAAAAATAAATTATTTTATATCGTGACACATTTTTGAAAAATTGTCTTTTCTTCAACTATATAAATTTTAGAGTCTCGCAAATTTTTCCTGAATTTTTGTAATTTTGTTAGTTTCAAAATAAATTAATTTAATTTGTTTTCGCCTTGTTTCAAATTGTTGCTCTGAAATTTAAACTGTTTTCAATGTTTCATCAGAAATCGCGTGATATTCTTCTATTGTTGAAAGCCGAAGAAGGATATACGTGCTATATAAGTGTAATTTACAAGACAAAACAATGAGTGCAGTTCACAAGACAAACTAGCGGGAGTGGCTCCCCAAAATTTTCTCACATACTCTTTAATAAAGGTGTTATCCTTGAGAATGCCACTTTACATAACATTAGCGTGCAATAATTATGAAATAGTAAACTATAAATTTAGCATTTTTCCTGAATATATCGCATCATTCTTGGCGAGTGTTTTGGTGATTAATCCCTGGCAAACGGTTAAAAAAATTCGAAAATCAAATTTTTTTAGGCGTGTTTTTCTTGGAACAAAAATTTGACACAAAACTATATTTACAGTCACAAAATCACAAACCAATGTTTTTAAAAGTACAGATTGACATATGGTCAATCCTTCACTGGATTTGTCCCAAAATAAAAAGATAAAAGGTGAAGTTACAATACAGCAAAAGTTAGAAGAGAGGTGAACCAGACAATTGTATTTTTAATGGTCATGGGACTTTCAGAATGAAAAGAACACACGTAATACAATTAAAATAACACGACTTTAAAGTCTGGCAATTTGATGAAATCATAGGCGAAATTATATACAAGAGATTTAACAGAAATTAAATATAATAATATCTCCGGCGATCCAAATGATAGCGAAAAGTTATTAGTTTTAAATAATTTCATTGGACGGAGAGGTACCAGTAGCAAACATACGCAGTATCTCAAAATATATTTAATATTTCCCTTGACAACAACGTATAGGGAAATAAATATAATAAATCCGTAGCGACTTATTTCACCAGCCTTCCATTATGTCCAATTTTAAAAAGACTACCATTTATAACCTTGATCTTTCCTAAAAGAAGAGGAGATTATGTCCAATTTTAAGAAGACTACCATTTATAACCTTGATCTTTCCTAAAAGAAGAGGAGATTGATGATATGGGAATTAAGTGCTTCTGCTTTCCGATATAAATAATGGAGTAGCTATTCTCATTTCGCAGCATTGAAGCACGTCTTCCACTGACGGAAAATCTTTTTCTCAAATGATATTCATCTCCGATTTTCCCTAGTTCCTGATGTTACAAATTTTTGATTTTGAAAAATTTAAATATTGTTTTATTAAAATTATTTAGCTAGATACTTAGTCAGTTTCTTCTAAATCATAATGGAAAAACGAAAATCAATTAAAAGAATAGTCTTCTCTTTGCCGGCAATTAAAAGAATCTCTTTTCATTGCCGAATTCGATCCAAAATCTGATATGAATCTAAAAAAAAAATTTTTTTTTGAAAAGATTTAATTGGAAATATCGTGTTCTCAAACACAAACAGACGTAATTAACAAAAAAAAAAAAAAAAAAAGATTTCTTTTCTAAAAACTAAGTTCAGAAAATAGGGATTAATCAACACGTTAGATAGAATTTATTGAAAATTATATGGAGTGTTTTTCCATCTTATATAGAGTTGCATAAAATAAAGTAAAAATGATAACACACGAGCATTTCCAAACGAATTCTAAAATAAAAATATTTTATTCTTAATTAACAGTTCTATACTGCATTCTTCCACCCTTAAAATAAATAAAAACTAATTCTTACTATACAGGCTCTTGTTTCAAAATGCGCCCATGCCCCAGAAAGTGAAATTAATAATTTATATAAAAATAATTAGAATAACTATTACTCGGAATGAAATTATCCTTACTGTCACTATTTTTATCGCCATAATTTTTTTTGTAAAATATATTTTTGTATAAAATATAATAACCCACAAAATCCGTTATCATTAATCTTAATTTTCAATGTATTATGAAAATCGTTTACACTCCACGGTTCTTTACAGCAGCAATTTATCTGAAAACTAGCTTTTCCTTTAAGTTATAAACAGTTAATAGAAAATAATATAAATTTAATTAAATATTTCAAGAGACAGCTCAAGTAAAATGATTAAAAATATTTTTATTCAATGGGAACAGCAACATTAAAAATAAAATATTTTTTTTTAAATATCCGAATGGAAACAATTTTTAATTAATTAACAATCTAATTAATTGGAATGAAATATTTATTAAACCTTTCCTTAACTTAAAACGGTGAAAAGCAACAACAATAACAACAACAACAAAATCAACATTGCCTATTTCCCAAAGCAATTACAATTACGAGATACCAAGAGCACTTGAGAGCTTGCAAGTAAACACGAAGGTTGGAATCCTTCATAATTAGTATACGGAAGTTGAATTTGAGGAAATTATTTCCATAATTTCGATTTCTATGAAAAATTAATTATAAATTTTCATTCTTATTTACAAGGATGCTGGCATGATCAGCACTGTTACGAATAATTGAATGTGAGACCGGAAAACTGTCCTGAAAAACCGAATGAGTTCGAGCTTTGTTGGAACAGAGTTATGAAATCCATGTTGATATTAATCCTGCTTATCATTTGAAGTTGAATGATCCACAAATCATCAACAGCCAAGATAGTAATCATTTCTCAGAAATTCACATTTCAAGAAAAAGAACCAATGTTTTCAAGTAAATTATTTGTTTTATTTAAGTTTTTGGGAAATAAAAAAAAAAAAAAAATATTGACTGGTTACAACACTGATGCCCCTTAGCAGCAATATGGCGGGGGGGGGGGGCAAACCTACTCTTCTGTCCTCTTTGTTTATCTGATTTGCCCGTTTTTTCCTAATTTAGAAAAGGACAAAGTCAAATTTGGAGAAATAATGCTTAGATAACTGGCAATGCATTTTTTTAACACACACATACACACACACACGCATATATATATGCCACTAACAGCCAAGTTTCTTTATTGAAAATTGCAAATTAGGTAGAGATTCGATTTTGCTTTCACTTTTCTTGATCAAGTTTATTTACAGGTAATGAAAATTTCAATTATGTTGTTTTGTTTAAACAATGAAAAACGTAAGAAAAAATTAGGAAAGGGAAAATTGATAGAAATAATCATAATCTTATCACCATATGCCAAAATGTTTTGGAAAAAAGTAATTAACACTCTTCAGTAACACTTTGAGATTTGGAGTTGATTCAATGATATAATATATCACAGGGGAACATTTAATTTTTAGGCTTATTATACACTGCGAATTCTATGAGTTTAATTTTGCATGTTTTCCGCCATTTCGAAATAAATAGGGAGCCGCCTTCAGCGACGACCAGCTGTTCGACTTCCATATTGTAGTATTAATTTAGTCATGCTAACTTTGATGAAATAAGTCTCATCACAATAAAAAAATTTTAAATCATATTTTCATAATAAATATATAGTATCTTGTTTGACTAGCTAAGCTGTCAGAGATTCGAATAAAACTAGAAAAATTTGATTTAATTGTTGAGGGTGGAGTTTTTAATAGATTTATTTTGTGTCAATTCTCAAAAATGAAGAAGGAGGGGTAGGCGATCATCAATGGCGCATCTAGAGGTCATGAATTTTCTTATGAAATAAAAAAAAATGGCAAAATCCGCATAATGATTGTGGTAGAAGGATTCTATCAATATTTTCCTTCGTATAGAATGCATAGCGAAGTAGAGTTTTTGCGTTTTCTCTCTCTCAAAAGAAGAAAAAAAAATGATGATAGAGGACAAGTAATTGCTAATGATATATCTAAAACCATGAATTTTCATATAAAATTTGGCGAAATAGGATTAGTGCCTTGCTTTTACTCATTATTTAAAATGATAAAAAAATAATATCCTATAGAAAATAATATATTACAGAAAATCCCCTTATCGTCCGCACTTTCATCGTTAATTAAATTAAGAACATCGCTTGTGTCATGAGATTTTAAAAAAATGATGGAAACTGATTTGCCTTTTAAATTATAAACAATTTTCAAAGATGTTGACAAAATTAACATTTCAATTGTGAACACAGAGAAAAATAAATAAAATGATTTCAAATATCTATTATATTTTTACTCAATACAATAAAAAATAATTTTTATTGTATTGAGTAAAAAATATTTTTTACTCAATAGCAATAAAAATATTTTTATATATAGTAATAAAACAATAAAAAAATGTTTTTTTTTCTTTGTAGGGAAACACAGTTTTTCATTAATAAAAATTAATTACCATGAATTCTCTGTTTATAGCATTTATTAACAAAATTTTAAGAAAATTTGTACAGTAATTTGGATTTTCTATTACATACGAACTATTTATAAGTTTCATTTTTGCCTAGACAGATTTTAGAATCGAGACATAAAAAATTTTTTCACCATATGAAGAGTTGCGAGTGAACAAAATTAAAAAAGTGCTGAATGATTGTTACTGCCAAAGCCTCATAATCTACAGTTGTCGCTTCCGATGTCATAACGAAATCGAGAAATTATTCCAAACGAGAAACCCCGAAATATTATCGCGGAATACATTACACGGGATTGAAATCTAAAAATTCCTATTGAATTTCATTTATAGATTTAATTTTTGTGGCACAATATCTTGCTCATGTTTTATGCCGCTCATTTATCTAATAATTTAAAATAAAAATGACAGATTTCATTTTTTATACAATAAAATTTTTTTATATATCAAAATAAAAAAATTGTGCAAAAAATACTAAAATTATTTTACCTAGAGAAGGATTTTATTTTAAAGTTATGTCATGAGCTACTAAGAACAAACTAGAATTGTTTCCAAGCGTCAGAAACTGCACTAGATACAATCCAACTACAAGTTTCCACAGCCTATTAACATCAAGAATTCAGATTCGACAATAAAATAACAAATTCTTTAATGTTACTAGCATTACAATTTTCAATAAATACTCTCATAAAAACAACTAAATGATATAATATGGTAATTAATTTCTTTGGAAATTTAGTTCAGATAGGTTTAAGCACATTAAATATTTATGTTACTTTAAAAATTAATTTCGGAAATGATGTTATGCCATTCTGGAATTACTTTTCTCACGACATATTGATAAATTAAAGTGGACACCTCCCTTTTTGATATACTGTATAAAATGAGAACCAGAGAGAAGATTTTCCCATATTCTTCCACAATACATAACAATACTCTTAGTTTTTTATGTAACAAGGATGCTGTTTCTATTTGTGTTATGAACTTTCAGCTTCAGAGCGATTCGGTCCAAAATTTGACAAGATTTTGATATTAAGATCGTATATTAAATTTATCTATCGCGTTGGGTTTTTGACTTATGCCCACATATACTGTAAGATAAATTGAAGGACTATTTATTCTTTAACAGATTTGGCAGTGACCTGCATTTCTGTGGGTACAGATCATACCGGGTGGGCAACAAGTCCGTAAAAACTTTAAAAATTCATAAAACCCGTTAAATTAGGCAAAATAAAATACGGTTTGCAGATTTAGCATCGATAAGCCACGGGATATGTTTTAGATAAGAAAAATAAAAATAAATAAATAATTCAAAACACAGCCGATCGGTAGCATTTCGCACATAAGTGAAAGAAAAGACACGCAAAAAATAAAAATAATATTACCAAATCATTTATTATAGCAATCCACCACTACAGGTGATAACACATTGCAGAAGTGTCAGAAATCCAGCAGTGGTAGCGTGCAGCATGTCCGGCTGTATACAAGACAGCTCTCAGCGCATTACATTTTTAATTGCAGCAGATTGGATGGACGGGATTGATACACTTGGGATTTTAAATTTCCCCATAGCCAAAAGTCTGCGGTATCAGATCTAGAGACCGAAGAGGCAATGGAAACTTGGCTTCTGCCTGCTTCCCGTGTACTGCTAGTCCCTGCAGCCAATTCTGACGCTAAGGTTTCTATTTCGGCTTAAACGCGTGCTGAACGTGTCTGCCTTAGACTTCTTCGCCTGGACCTTACATGATCCTCCAGCGATTAAGTTTCCTCAAATCGCTGGACAAGCTTTATGAGGCCTGCCACTGTTGAAGATCCTTTCCCATTCTTCGTATTTTTTTAAGCCGGAATTTACGCAGGGTAACAGTCGCTGATTCCTGGTTCATGTAAAACAGCTTTATCTTTCCCACTCAGCATCGTTGTTCACTTACAAAGCATGCAACGGAGAAATGGTTCTGGATCAAGAGCGTAAGTATTTATAATAGCCTGTCTGATTTGCATATCTCTAACTAAGTCGTTCAAACCAGCGCCACCTGTCGGGTGTTTTTTGATTTTTTTTTCTTATGTAAAAAAAAAGAAAAAAAAAATCGGTGACTTATTGATGCTAAATCTGCAAACAGTTTTTTATTTTGTTTACTTTAACGGGTTTTATGAATTTTTACAGTTTTTACGAACTTTTCGCCCACTCGGTACATTGAAATTCATCTTTTTTGGCACCATTATTGAGTCATTATTTTCTCATACACACGGGCATCGATAGACGGTCAATTTATTCACAAATTTGGTCCAAAATTTGTTAGATATCTACAATTTTAAGAGTAAAACTATATCCCAAACCTCAGCTATTTAGTTCATTGTATTTTTGAGCAGCTAAATTCAAATGCGCATTGATGAACAAGTGGACATATAGCGAGATCATTGATGAATTTTATACAAAATTCGATGAATTAAATTAGAAATCTCATCTACCCAGATGAGACAGACAATTATCGTGTTCATAGATAAACCACAATATTTTTTTTTAAAATTCAGTGTCGTCTAAAATATGTTAATTCGTTAAAATTTCCTCAACATTGAATTTTTTGATGATTACAATATTTTCTGTTTTTGTACTTATACAAAAGAGTGATAAAAAAACCCCAGATTATTAAAAAGTTTTATGATTTGACAAAAAACCAGTTTTGTAAATATTTAAAATTTTACCAGTGAATCGTTATTAAAACGTATTTATATAAACTAAATAAACTTAATAAGGTAATTCAGAAAATACGAGAAAGCGCATACAATTAGCATTTTCCTTAGAAACAAGATAAAAAAAATATATAAACTTTCTTGCCCTAAAAATAACCACTACGATTTCACCACATAGAATAGCATCGAGTGTTTTCTCATTTTTTCAAAAATAAATGAAAATTAAGGATTTAACAAGGAATATTTACATATTATTATCTAGGGTGGTATCCATTGACATGGCACATACCAAAGAATTAGTCATTGTTTTTATACAATTTGACACATGTCACCCTTTTGATTTATGGATTTACTTAACATCCTAATTAGATGATACATCCTATTTTGGACATTTATTATTATTTAATTCTTGTAATAATTTAAGGGGCATTTGAGATATTGAAGAATTTCTGATATTTTTGCATTTTAAATTATTAAATATCTTAATTACAGATCTAAGAATTCCATAACTCGATACGCGTATCAACCGCGTCATTGTATGCGAAGGGGTAAATATCAATTAAGTAGACTAGTAGTAATTGAATTTAAGATTATTTTAAGCTAGAAATATTTAATGAGCTATTTTTTAGGGGGGAAAAAATAGTAATTTCGAGCATAAAATTTTGAAATTTTTTGACATGCTTACAATTTGTAGTCAATTATTGTTCTATTGTGACAACGAATACTAAAATGGAAGGGGGGTGGTTCTATAATTTTTTGAGCATCTATCTTTAACTGCAGGCTAAAAACAAAACCTCTTCCATATGTGTATGTAAAATTGTAAATATTTAATTGCATTTATAATTAACTTAATTTTCCTTAGATAGTTCTAATGTGTTCTTTCTCGGAAGCTCGAAGAATATCAAGACTGTAATCTAGTCCTTTCCACGTGTTGTCTAATATATTATTAGGAATATACTCTTCCTACGGGGTTCTTTTTTATTTGTTGGCCGATGAAATGAACAGTTCTTTAGTAACAGACAACGACTTTTATTAACACGAAGACGACAAATATACAGCCGCGACGAACACAGGGAACACATAGCAGCACACTACAACAAACAGTAGTCCACAAGTAGTAATCGGTAAAATAGCAACCACAGTACACAAAGCGGCCAGACAGAATTCAGCAGAAGGACGGAATTCACGTAGCTTTACTCTACGGCCTCTCCAAACGTCTGCAAATCTCCACTGTCTCCTCGCTTTAGCTCTATCCAACTGGCTACTCCACACACGACACAATGCTGCTTCTACAATAAACAACAGGACTCGGCACACAGCTCAATTCGGCAATCGCTTCAGCTCTTCGTTGGACTGATCCAACTAATCAACATAAATTCTTTACACGATTCCGACTACGATTCATTACAGCTTGAGACTGCCGGCCTTTTATAGTTTCCGGAAGGCGGGTGGAGAAGGTTCTTGGTCCAATCAGGCGTATCTCAGTTCCTATTGGCTAAATCACAAAAACTCCAGTAATATCTATTTTGTCGCCAAGTTGCCAAATGGTCGCCAATCTTGGGATCACTGGCTCGGCAACCGAGTAGCAACCAATACAGATGAGTGTAAATCGGTCTTTCCAGCGATAGAACTAACTGTGATGGGAAGCAACATTACAGGTTTGTAACAATATGTTAAAGAGAACAACAAAGAATATTTTTTTTTAATCATAGCTTTGGTGTTCCAATATTACGAATTAAAATGGCAAAGATGGGTTCTTTGAAAAGAAATCTTACAAAATAAGAATTTAAGAGAAATAATATCAGGACGGCATGGAGACAAAGGTGTAGTTCGTTCCTTTTAATCCATGTTTCAGAAAATCTTTCGTCCAATAAACAACTAATTACAGAACGTAGAGAGAAGATAGCTTACGGTGCTGAACAACATTTTGAAGACTACATTCAAAACAATGGCCAAGCTATCACTGTAAAGTTTTGAGATTCTATAAGTGGATTTGATTTCATAGGATCACAGAAGACATTCAGTTTTTGACTTCATGGATGTCATTTCGTGTAAAAGTAACTTTTGATTCACAACTTAGATTTACGGAATTAGTGTAAATTAGTACTATAATTTTGTTATCAATTCAAAAATTAAAAAATAAGAATGATAATTATACATTATTATTCTCAAAACTTTGTCATTTTATGTCAAAGCTTTGAAAACATGGAAACATTTCATGTACACCTTTTCTTTTGCTTACATGTTTATGTTTTCATTTTATTAACCTAAAACCAGTGTATACCTCTAAATTTTTTCGCATATTCTCGAATAAATGTTTTATCTCCCTCCTCATTCCCGCTTCAAATTATGGACCTTGTATTAAGCTGTGAACGCCATGAGTTTCATATCCTGCATATCAGAATCACACGTTTAGTATTGTAGTAAAGAAATCGCTTCTGTGTATTATTAGTCGTATGCTATCAGCGATGATCTGGGTGCATTTTTTTTTCAACCATTGAAATAGAAATTTCACACAGTTATAGTAACAAGATCACAAACCAAATTTTATTTATTTATGTTGCAGTGTTTTTGAGTAAACCGTACTTTTACAAGCATGAAAGTATAGGTTGACAGATGGCAAATTCACTGACGGTTTTAAACTCCAAATCTGAACACGACCTACACTTTAGATGCGACATTTGTATACAAAATCTTATTCCTTCAGCTCTTTTTGTTTTGTAGTTGCAGTATTAAATTGTATTTATATTCCTGTAAATGAATTTCCTTAAAAATTTGGTGTAATTTCCACTTACCAAATTTCATTCACCTAGTTCAAAGCGTGTTTGAATTATCTCGTTCTCACACATAAATAATTTTTAAAAAAATGTGTTTTTCGGACTACGGAAGGTCTAAAACGTGAAAATTCGCTCTTTTCGAAAAATTCAAATTGAATTTTTTTGACGACTATAGTTTTTTTTTTTTGTATACTTCATAGATGAGAAAGTAAAAGTAAAGTTTTTATGATCTTTATTTCCATGAAATAGTCAGAACTTTTTCCTTGCATCTTATAATTCACATCAAGCGAAAAGCGAAAGAAAAAAGAAAAAACACATCAATACAATCAAAGTAACGTTTGAGTAAAAGGAATTTATCTGATGCCTTTTAAAGAATGACTCATGAGATGTTTAAGGAAATGTTTATGAGGTATTCAAAAGCAGATAACTCTAAAGCTAATTACATATTGAAATTTTTGTTTACAAGAGAATGATAAAAAAAATGGTGCATTTTGCTGGATAATCAGTATTATGATTGCAAAGCTTAGTATCCCCCAAAATGTTATCAATAATTGAAGTTATTTTTATAAACCATTGTAGGGAAAGATAAATCCTTTTCAGATCTCATTAGATTCCAGAGATTATTTTTAAACTACTTAAAAAAAACAACGAATAAATGGTACAATCATGCCTTCAAAAAATTGGGCAAAATGTAAACCCGAATTATAGACTCCTGACATGATTTGCTTTGTACTACGGAGAAAAATGCCCAAAGCAAATTCATTTACATAAATGAAATAGAGATAATAATGGAAATTAAGTTATTTGTTACGTAAATAATTTATATTTTCATAACTTCAAAATACGAGCATTTCGTTTAAGAGACGACAGTTCAAGGGCTTTATAATATGTCATTATTAAGGATTAAACAATAATTTTTTTAAATTCAAAATCACAAATTTTTAGAGCGAATTCAATGGGATTAGAAATTTTATATTTTTTTAGTTCGTTTCAAAAACATGGCATATTAATATTTTTTTTAAATAATTAATTATTTTCTAATTTTTAGTTTTTGTATGAAATTTTGCAATCGATTTTAAACGAATTTCTGGACGAGTTACAACTTACGACAAAATTTGCACCGAATACCCAAAAAAGCGAGTTAATACTGCATCGTCATCCAGTTCTTAGCTATGTTTAAAGTTTTAAGCTCATCAGTAAGTTAGTTTAAAATCGAATGCAATCGGACAAGCAAACAGACAGACAAGAAAGTGAGTTAATAAAAATGTGTTAAAAAAAGACAGCTTTCAAGCAAAGACTGAGCTTCTTGAGATTTGCAGAAACAAACTGTTTCCCTTTCTCCTAATAAAGCTTTTAAAAGTAAAAATGATCAGGCATCTCAATTGAGAGCAACTTCGTTCTATCCTTTTATTTTGACTCCGATTTTTACATGTTGCCACTTTCAAAAAGTGAAGCTACTACAAGAAAGTAAGACAATATTTCGTTCCTGGTTTTACCAGTTCAGTCTCTTTTAACAATCCTCCCACCTTTTGATTAATGACACATAAATTAATCAAAACACTAATGAAACAATTATAAAGCTAAATAAAGTTAAATAGTTAACAATTCAATTATTAGTATTAAAACTTAAAAGTTACTTAATTAGAGTTCAAGTAATAAATCCGGATGGGAGTTTAATTTGTCTTCCAGATCCAGTCACGATAGTTCTGAACTTCTGGGACAACTCTGGAACAGAATTGTTCATCGGTGATTCAGAAATTATATTTTCCTTTTCAAGTGTTTCAGTTTCATTTTTCTCATCTGACTCCATAGATGAAGGTATTTCGAGGGGGAATACTTTCTTTATTGGCCGAACTAATTCTCCTGAAGCGGTTTTGACACGAACAAAACCGTCTTATCCTGGATATATCTCAGTCACTTTGGCTAGAGGCCATAGCACTTTGCGCTTGTTGTCACACTCGACGTGAACTATATCCCCAATTTTAATCTTTCTAGAAATTAACATTGCTGATGGACGTTGAACCAATAAGCTGAGATATTCCAATCTAAATCTTCTTCTCAGAGGTTCTCGTACACTTTGAAGATGTCTAAGTCTCTTGTTGAAATCAATTCGATCTAGGTGATCCAAGTCAGATACACCAAACTCTGGAATTTCACCTAAAAACAAGGACGGTGTCAAAGGAATGAGATCGTCAGAGTCCTCTGTCACATATGTAAGGGGTCTGGAATTCACAGATGATTCGCAGTCGCACAATACACTCATTAACTCTTCGTAGTTTAAAGACGCCTGGCCCAAGATACGACGTAAAAGTTTCTTAATCATTTTCACAAGTCGTTCCCAAAAACCGCTCCACCATGGTGTTGCTGGTGGACTAAACTTCCAGTCTATCTTAAGTATGGCAGCTTCCCTTCCAACAATATTCCAATCAATTGACTCAAAGAGATTGTTGGATCCGACAAAATTACTTCCATTGTCGCTGTAAATTATCGATGGCCGCCCTCTACGCGTAATAAATCTTCTAAATCCAAGTAAAAATCCCTGGGTAGAGAGGGTCAAAATCAGTTCCAAATGAATCGCTCTGAAAACAGCACAGGTGAAAAGTATAATCCAGGCTTGTTCTTCAAAACTAGTGGGACGGCTAAATCTACTCCCACAATTTCGAAAATCTTAGCATCTCTAACTCTATTTTCAGGCAGAGTAGTTGGCACTGTCTGTAGTCCTTTAGCTTCATGCCTTCTGCATCTAACACATCGAGATAAAACTCCTCGGATAGTTGATCTTCTTTTGATAATCCAAAAGGCTTCTCAAAGTTTGGAGATTAATATATGTATCCCGGCATGAGACAAAGATAGATGTTTATGAAGTATCAACTTCTCCAGAACTGCATGCTTCTTCGGAAGCAACATGGGGAAAATAAAATTTTGATGGTCCTTTCTTTCAGTTAATCTGGTCTTAACACGTAAAATGTCTTCCTCATCTTTGAACACACTAAGTGACTTCAGCTTCTTTATATCTTCTGAAGAAAATGAATCATGTTGAATAATCTTTACGATAGACTGCTCTGCCATTTTTAGCTCATTGACCTTTAACTCGCCGTTTTCTCTTTCTTCTTTTGTCTCCTGGCAATTTCCTATAAATCTGCGTATCCAACCCATCATTCTTAGTATTTTCGTGTATTTTGAAAAGTAGCTGAAGACTCGTGAAGAAAAATAATCAACATGGCTTAGTGACGTCATTACTTCTCTACGTTTTTCTTTGTTAGCCTCCACTTTGTCATCGATTGGCACAGAATGAGGCCATTCTTCTTCCGACAATGCCAGCCAATGAGGTCCCTCCCACCATCTGGATTCAATAAGTTTCTTCACTGAGCATCCCCTTGATGACATGTCGGCTGGATTTTCTGTACCAGGTATATGGTGCCAATTTCTAAAGTCTGTCAGGCTCCTAATTTCTGAAACTATGTTATTCACAAAAATTCCCCAAGCTTCTACATTCTTTATCCAGAAAAGTGCTGTCGAAGAGTCGGTCCAGTAATACTCTTTTGAAATTACGATCTTGAGGTTCTTCTTAATGAATGAAGCCAATCTTGCTCCAATAAGACAAGCAAGTAATTCAAGTCTTGGTATAGTTGTTTTCTTCAACGGAGCTACTCTGGCTTTAGCTTGCAATAATGTCACTTTGACTTCATCTGATTTTTGGCTTCTTAAAAATACTACACTCGCATAAGATCCCTGTGAAGCATTGGAAAATGTATGGAGGCTTAAAGTAAAGACTGCCCATCGGTCCGAGTAACTTGCCTAGGAATCTTTACTGATGCTAACAAGGGCAATTCCTTAACACATTTCAAGAATTTTCTTTTGATTTCCTCAGGCAGCTCTGCATCCCAGCTTAATTTAGTTTCCCAACTATTTTGCAAGTATATCTTTGGTCGAAGTGTGAAAGGGCAGCTAAAACCGATTGGGTCGAAGATTCTCTGTGCAATTGATAACACGTTTCGTCTTGTCACTATGGTGTTATCTAAGTCGATATTAGGTATGTCACAAAACAGTGAATCTTCAAATTTATCTCACATAAGACCAAGATCTTTTAGTGGTTCACTTATTGTCGATTTCGCATTGCTCTTCTCTGTCTGCTCCTACTCTCTCAAGTTGAAGTTAACACTTGCCATCAATCGAGTTGACTTTGTAATAAAATCTGCTTCTTCATTCGAATTGATTGAGATGACACAGTTATCAACATAAAATAATGATTTCAATTTTAAAGCTGTTTCTTTTAGAGAAATATCACACTGATCCAAATGCGAATTAATCACTGTACCTAATAAAATTGGACTGCATTTTAGTCCAAAAACTACTCTGCAGTGTCGAAATTATCTTATTTCCTTTTGTTCAGAGTCTTTCCACCACAGGAATCTCAGAAAATAACGATCATTTATTTTAATAGATATCTGAAGAAAAGCTTTTTTGATATCTGAAATAATTCCTATTTTTCCTCATCTGAAATCAAGAAGTAAGCTTGGTACTAATTCAATTAAATTTTCACCTTTTGCGAGACAGTCGTTAAGGGAAAGAAACTCCTTCTGCTTACACGAAGCGTCAAAAACTGGTCTTATGAATGTTGTAGAGTTCTCTTTGAATATCGGCCTGTGGGGAAGGTAATGGCTGTGGACACTTTTCTCCTCTTCAGGTACTTCTTCGATTATTTCGGATTTAACCCATTCTTCGAACACTACATTGTAAGTTTCTGTTTTATCTTTCAGCATGAGTTTCTTTGTCGTGGAAATTAGTCTTTTTTTCGCTACTTCTCTGTTACTGGGTAATTTGTCTTTCTCATTGATCCAAGGTAAAGGGACTTCATATCTATCTGATCTTTTTAGGGTCTTGTGAAAATGATCTCATACTGCTTCTTGTAATTCGACATCACTTCTATTTTCTTTGGAATCTGTAATTCCCAATGCCTCTAGTTTCCACAAGTTTTCTATGTCGCTACTGTGAACCAACATGGACGTTATCAGAGAGGACATCGACATGTTACTTTCTGAAGTGCAATAATTTATTCTACCCATAACTGTCCATCCGAGCAAAGATTCCACAGCAACCAATCCGTTTTCTAATTTGTGAACTTTTCCCGTCAACAATACACCTGCGACGTCTGCTCCAATAAGGATTTCTGTTTTCAAATCTTTTCTTCCAACATCAGAGACAGTGATACCTTTTTGTTCCATTTCTTCTATCCATGGTTCAGGCTGCAAACTGGTCACTGATCCACAAATCTTTAATTGTTCCAAAAGGTTTAATCTTCTAGAATAATTGCCATATAGGCTACTAAGAGACACTTCATAACGTTTGTGGGTTACTCTCTTTGTTGTGGTTCCTCCAAAAAGAGCATGAATCAAAGTTTCTGTTCCATTTGAATGGCACCCAATATCTTCAGCCGTTCCTTTTAATATGTATGCACGCTGTGACCAAGTGTCAATGAGTGCCCTTACTGTTTTCAGCTTTTTATTAGATTCGATATTTACTAATAAAGTTTGAAGATACACTTCATCTGGATAACTAAAACTGGTACTTGCTAAAGATACCTTTTGTGCATCCTCCTTCTTAATTTTACCATCATCTTTCTTTTTACATGTTTTTTTAAATCTGGACACATTACAGCCCAATGCCTTCTTAAGCATATCAAGCATCGAACAGTTGACCTACATTGCTTGGCCCTATGTCCAATTTTTAGGCAGATGAAACATCCATTCCTCTTCTTAATTTCATCATTCTTTTGATTTAAAGTCATTTTTTGAACCACAAAACAATTTTGGCTTTCATGCTGTTTCTCACAAAAAATGCAAGAGTTCTTTTTCCCAAGATTAGTTTTCTTATGGCCTGAAAATAATTCATTCGAAGTAGGCACGGAATCTTCATTTTGGAACCTTTTACCCCTTCTAACTTCGCTTCGTGCACTAAAATCAAATTTAAACCCAGCTTTTGCCAGAGTAATTCTCTGCTCTCCTTCAACTTCATTTCTCAAAAATAACAATAATTGTTTTAATTTTTCGGAATACGTATTTTCTTCTGTAATTATTGATGCATGATTTCTCAGCCAAACTCTTAATAACTCCTCGGGAATGCACGATTCAACGAGTGGAAATAACATGGCAGAGTATTTGTCGCTTGTCATTCCAATTGATTCCAACGAACGCAAATAGGATTCTAATTTGTCGTACAGCTCGGTCACACTGCACCTTTTTCTTTGCTCAGTTACATTTTTAATAATTAGACTTAACAATTCTCGGATATAGCCGGGAAGCTATTTACAATGTTACGTGGTCTAGTACCAGGTATGGTAGCTTGGATCAAGTAGTGAAATTTATCTTCGTTCTGAATTTCTTTATCATCATGGATTCGTTGGAATTGCCCCCAAAATGGCAACCAATCTTTAATGTCCCCACCGAATTGTTTTAATACTATTTCAGGCAGCTTGAGTTTTCGTTTGTTTAAGTTTGGAAACACACTGGCGAGGGATTGCGGAATAAGGCAGGAAAAGAACATTTCAACTTTAACTTTAATTAAATCTAATTTTTCTTTGTATTCTTCGACGTTTTCCCACTCACTGTTAAACTGCTCTTCAGAAGAATATTCTGAATCTAAAATTTGGATATCATAAGAACGAAGTTCGTCCGCCAAACGTTTTAAAATTGTCAATTTTGATCTTAGAAATTCTTCGTCCGGGTTTCAAGTTTAATTCCATTACATATTCTCCTAAAAGATGCTCTAATAGGTTTTCGTCTCTGAATTAATGCTTCCATTTCTATAAACTTAGACAAAACACAAAAGCAAAACGTAATAGATCATCTGACCTTGAACGCTCAAAACATCCGTTACTGAAAGGCTAAATAAATTTTCTGACCTGTATTTTTCTTGCTTATTTTCATAAAGCACGTACCGAGGTCACCAAATGTTGAGATTTGCAGAAACAAACTGTTTCCCTTTCTTCTAATAAAGCTTTTTAAAGTATAAATGATCAGACATCTCAATTGAGAGCAACTTCGTTCTATCCTTTTATTTTGACTCCGATTTTTACATGTTTCCACTTTCAAGTACTACAAGAAAGTAAGACAATGTTTCGTTCCTGGTTTTACCAGTTCAGTTCTTTTAACAGAGCTGCTGCTGTCCAATTTTTCATGCATAAAAAATAATTAAAAAAAAAGTAAAATGTCACAGGACGGTGTAATTACGTTAGCTGCGAAACAACTTAAGTGCAAAAGATTGCCCATACCAAGAATTTGAAACGTGCTTTCGAATAGAATTCTCGAGATGAATCGTAAACTAGTGGTATTGAAAAACAAAAACTATAAGCGTAAATGCAACGATTTATGAAGAGAAAGTTGAAAATTTTAAGATATATTCCCCTTAGTAGAAGACGCGCCTTAAGATCAGCAACTCAAACCGTCGAAGTTCCCAAATCTATAATACTCCGAATTTCGGGAAAAAGAAAATCCATAAAAAGAGTTTCAAATACAAACAAACCATTTTTTTCCCCAGAAAAGAATGAGAAAGCAAACCTTTCCAAAGGATCTTAGTTTCAGGATTTTCATCAATCTTTAAAATGAGTAACAAAATCACTGAAAAATCCAGAAATTACTAGAACACTCAAAATAAAAAAATTGGGAGTAATATTTTCAATTTATTCTTTAATTTAATCTAGTTTTTTGATAACAAATGTAGCGTTCTATATTTATTTTCTTTTTCTAGCAATATTATGGGACGTGAGTCATTAAATAAATCAACTAATATTATAGAACATTTTAAAAATAAGCATGGCTTTCTTCTCTTGTTTCTACTATTTTATTATTTTTAACATTCCAGAACTCCACTTTGAATCAGGACCTATAGTTTAAGAATCTAACATTCAAATCTGTTTTCATATCTACAATAAATTTTTCCTTAATACCTTCCAAGAGTATAATTAGATATATCGAAAATTTTCATCAGGTCTTCTTTATAGAACTCAATAGAGTTAATGCTACCATATTTTACATTATTAATTCCGGGCAAATCCATTGAGAAGAAAGAGTCAAAAGGAATTGCTTAATTTACGATGTTTACTTACTATTTAAATGTATCAACTATTAAATTTGTTTCTTAACACAAACCTACATCAATAATTTAATAATACTCAAAGGAATAGTAATCTACAACTGCGATTTTTGAAACAGGGTGACTACAATTTAAGCATAACAAAAATTCATTAAGAAGTTTTAAGCGAAATTTTAAAAATTAAATGAAACAAACCTCACTTCATTCTAAAATTAAACCTATTTTTCACTTAAAAATAAAAAAAAAAATTATTTACAACTGGGACATTAAAACATGTCATTCAAATCCAGGATATCTCCCCCCCCCCCCCTCTCTTTTATCTAAAGGATTACTTAGGTAGAAGAATTCAGTAATATTTTGTTTTTAAAATTAAACGCTTTAAAAAAATCAAGTCCAATTAATGTTTTTTTTAATATGAGCCCCGATCTGTAAGAAAAATTCGGAACACTCCAGGACATTATATTGCAATTTCAGGACAAATCCAAGAATTTGGGTTTTTTTTTTAAATTTTAAGAGACGATTCTCTCCTGGTTTGCAGAGTCTGGTCTCTTTTATTAATTCTGATTTCTCGATTTTTTTTCCTTAACTTTTAGCAATAATTCCAATTAGAAATTTTTACTTAATTAAAAAAAATTTCTCCAAAGAAGCTACTTTAGTTTTTCTCATGAAATATTTCTAGAGTGTATAGAAAAGATTTAGGATTAATCAATTTATTTCAAAGAAACTTTGCAAGGAGATTCTATTCAAACATTTTAAAAGAGATTTGTAAAATTGTTGAACAGACTTAAATCGTTGACTAAATATAAACATTAAGACATAAATAATATATAT
>JAPMOR010004627.1:589571-656595 GCA_026543865.1 Argiope aurantia
ACTAGCTTTTACCCGCAACTTCGTACGCGTGGAAATAGATTGGAATTTATAGCATCAATGGCTTTATTTTTTGTTACTCCTGCGCAAGCGTGAATTTTCAACGCCAAATGGGGCAACACAAATGTATGAATTTTCTACGCCAATTGGGGTAGCGCAAGATAGATTATAAATTTTTAATTTCCTTTATTCTGTTTTATTTTAATTCAAAAGTACTTCAGAATTAATCCGAAGGATCTATTAATTAGCAATGTTTAATTTTAAATGTATCGAACACTAAGAAAATAAACAGAATCGTTTGAAATAATAGGCAAAATCATGTTGAGCCTAATCTCATAGGGGGGGGGGGGGGGGGAACCCTGTAGCTTTACTCATTTGGCGATTTTTGGCGATAAAGTTAGTTTTTAATTAATAAACAGTTAACCACTCAATTAAACGGAATAAATAGTAGCCTATGTCCTATTCCAGACTATAATCTATCGCTCTGCTAAATTTCATCCAATTCTGTTCAGCCGTTCTGGCGTGATTGACTAACAAACATCCATCCATCTATCCAAACTTCCACATTTATAATAGTAGTAGTAGTAGTAGTAGTAGTATATATATATATATATATATATATATATATATATATATATATATATATATATATATTCCATGTATAGTTTTAAGAATTTCAAAATGCTAAAAATGAAACTTAAAACTTTGTGCCGATAAAAGAAATATAAAAAAATAAGATTAATCATTACAATTATAAATTTATATATTTAACAAAATAAAATGAATAAAAACAGATTATATTACATAAACAAAATTCTTTAATTTCACTAGCGTCTCAGCATCATATAGAAATTAAATCAATTATAAAACAATTAATTATAAATTATTTTTAAAAATTAGGCGCAAAATATAATGACGAAAAATTAAATAGCTTCATATTTGCTCACACCAATTTACTGCCGGAAAAAGTGATGAGCACAGAAGAAACCGAAGAATCAAAACATCTTCACAATTTAAAACGCCATTTCAAGTTTATTAAAGTAGGGTGTGCGTGTAATCATGTTTTTCTTTCACAATTTTCTCAAAAACCAGTGGAAAAAAAAATACAAAAAGATTCCACATCGCGAGTCCATTCCAGACGGGCTGTTCCGTAATTTGCAGTCTCCCCCTTCTTCCTTGAAGACAGGCATTCCGCGCCTCCACGATAAGCAACGTCGCGGGTGGATACCCATTTGCTAATCTGTTGTCACTCGGCAGCGCATCTTCTCTCCCCCGGCGGTCTTTTCAAAAGTGACACGCTATCTCGTAACCGCATCCCTCCGTCTCCACCGTGAACGAAAGAAAAAAGAAGGCCGATTAAAAGCGACTGTCACATCCACAAGACTGACACTCGCCAGACCTCACCACGTGATTGCGAGGAATGTCCTCCGCCAGCTCCTCTCGAGACTCTCCCCGACGAACAATCGAAAGCCAGAGGTCATATGTAAACACCCAGGATCGATAAGTAGCAAAAATAACTCTCTTGCCTCCTCTTTTTATTTTTACTCCTACTCACATGTCCTAATGAAGTGCCCGCAGACTGAGAGTCACTTTGGACTATGGACTTTCGTGTGTATGTTCCTGTTATGCAGAGCCGAAGGAACGAGCCTCATGAAACGGATTCGCGAGAGGCAGAATGCTGATGATGCCTTGAGAGGCCTGGAGATGAGTAGCGAGAACTGGGTGCAGGTGCCTCAGCCGGTCCAGGATGTGCTCATGTCAATCGATGACAAACTAAGAGGCCTGGACACCTTTGGTTATACTTTGAAATTGGCCCGACTTGATTTCCAACTCGACCAGCTGGTACGCAGAATGGAAAATATTGAATCAAAATTAGGCAGACTGGATACCAAATTTGATGTCCGAATGGAGAAGGTAGAGGAGGTAGTTGTAAGCAAAGACATCAAAGAGGAGTTTTCTAATGAACACCTATCACGGAGGATAGAAAATCTGAACGAGAGAATCAACAACAAAGCTGCTTACCTGGACGCGAAGCTCGACATCAAATTGGAAAGAGTTATGGGCAAACTAGAACTACTAGAAAGAGATTTACATAATTCGGTGGATGACATTCTGGAGCGTTTGGTCAAAGGAGAAGAAAGGTGTATGATGCTGGAAAATGAGACTGTCAAGAAAGAGGAAAAATTAGAAGAAATACGGGATCAAGTGAAAGGTATAGCAACCTTTACAAAGGACGAGTTGATGGGTGTGATCAATACCAACTTTGAACAGTTAAACACAGAAATGAAAGATATTCGATTGACTTTTTATCATAAAGAAAATAAAAGTGAACAAGCCCTAGTCGAATTAAATACAACATTTATTGGTGCAAACGAACGTGTACTTACATTACTCCAAGACGGCAAGGACAAAATTGATAATTTATCGGCTATTTTTAACCATGCAGAACGGGCCAGAATAGGCGCAGAATTCTTTGACGTAGGCAAGGTTGTGACTCAAGAACAGTTGGAAAACCTGACAGCGGTATTAGACAGGGCACTTAGCGCACATGAAGCAAAATTCAGAGAGTTGGACTCAGACGTGGAAATGTATACGAGAAAAGTTATTAACGGTATACAAGAACTTTGGAAAACATCGGATGAGCTGAAATCTGACCTCTCAAACACTTTAGAACAAGGCAGCAAAACACGAGAGATGGTGCGACAAGAATTTCAAAGACTTCACGAACAGATCGAACCTTTGCCGAAGCTAGAACCAAAACTTTCAAATATTAGCGAAGATCTAGATAAGAAAGTGTTTGAACTGAGTACAACAGTAGACAATAGTTTTGCAACTCTTTTAGTAGCTCAAAATACTTTCATCGACTCATGCAAAAGAATCCAGCAGGAAGAGACGCACATTTACGACATTCTTCAACAGATTGTGTATGAAATGCGTAATCGATCCATTAGTGATATTCACAGGATAAGTACAGAGCTCCGGTCTCAAAGTTCGGAGATAAATAAATCTCTGGCTCACGTATTGACAGCTGTGCTATTGACGGGAAATATCACGACAAGCGCTGTAAATGATTTGCTGGCGCAACAGAAGCAAAAAGATCAGTGTGTAATACTGAAAGTGGATAACATCGAATGGAATGTCATGGAGTCTTTCTGCCGACAGATGTCACATAATGAGCAATTTACTGCTCAGAACAGTCATAAAAATGTTAGTGAACACAGTTTTTCTGATGCGGATGTCCGGGAAAACTTCGAGGGCAACAAATCATCAGAAATCGAAAAAGACGCCGAAGTAATGTATGATAATGAACCAGAGGTCAGTGACCAAAACAGGGACCTGAGTGAATTACATGAATATGATATGGATTATCAATTAGCAGAAACATATTTTCCAGAAAAGATGTAGTGTTTCAGTTGATTCTATAAATAGTCGGGAGGATCGCGTTCTGTTGCCCAATATGAAAGGCACGACTTCATGTGAAATATTTCATCAGCATCATTGTGATTTCAAAAATAAATTAAAAAGAAACAGGAGATACGAGAAGAAAAATTAATGAAATTTAAATGTTTGTCTACTTTTTCATTTTCTATGACAAGAAGCATGAAATTAGTTTACTCTCCAATCTACCAGGAATAATAAATAGTTATTAGAAAAGAAAGAAATTTAGGTAAGACAGAGAAATCATTGAGAATTTAAAGATAAATCTTAGATCAAATAATCATTTTATAATTCAAATAAAAATTACGTGGTAACTTAAAATTTTATTTCAAATTTAATCAAGTCATTATCGCTTATTTAAATAATGACTGAATGTTTTACCTATTTTTATAATCAAACGAAAATATAAAACAACAAAGATGAATAATATATTTATGTACCTTGGGATTTTAAATAATTGGAGCAATGTATTGTAAATTACAAGATATATGTATCGTCAAAAATAATCATCTGTTACTGTTTGGCACTTCTTAATGTATTGACCATTTTGAGAACATCTGAATGAGTTTAAATTTTATTTATATTCTTCTTTTAATTTAATGCCAAATATGAATATTCAGAAATATATAAAGAGCTTGTACAATTCATGTGAGTGTGTTTGAATTATTACTGGTATGTTTTGTTTCAAATATTTCATTTAAGAATAGTTTCCATGGCATTTGAAATGAAATGTAGAGTAAATGCCATAAAACATTTAATGTTTAGTAAAAAAATTAATCTTTATGTATTAATTCATATAAATATATTGGAAAAAAGTTATTGCCAATGTCATAAAAGGCTTGGTTATAAATTTAAAAAAAATTAATGTTTAGTATAATGCTTAATATAACTAGATATTTCATGTGAAAAACCCTTTAATTGCATGAATAAATTCTATTTTTCTGTAATCAAAATGGTAAGAAAAAATCTGAATAAAATTGTAAAAAATTAACCAAGAGATTATAAATTGTGATAATTAATGCATATATGCTCTCGTAAAAAATACCCAATGATGACGAAGATTATAATAGCATGTTAACAAGTCCATAAACTCCTAAGCTATAATTCTTTATACTTTAAAGACAAATTCGTCAAATTAGCGGAAAAATTTATAGAAGATCGGTTTTTTTTCAATATAAAAAAAATAATTAAACAATAGTTCTTTGTTTTTTTTAGCTGAAAAATGCTGCAGTTGAATTTTGCATTCTCCCTTGCATCACATGCTAATATTTTACTAGTTAACTTGATGACTCATCAAAAGAAATTTCACACAGTAATATTTCTTTTAATCAACATCACTTATATTTTGCATATTTTAGCTTGTTATATATTATAAAATTGAAAGTGTAGCTCAGATATTTATAATATAAACTCTCATAATTATGTCATTTTCCTTAAATCACCATTACATCTTATGAAAATAAATATACTTTCGATTTAGAGGACCAATTGCGTTCCAAAGAAAAAACACGAATTGTATAAAATTAATGATTAAAATAGGACATTGTTCTTTGATTTGCCGAAGAAAGCTGCAACTATGAAATTTTTAATACAATGCTGTAGAAGCAATAAAAAAATTCCTTACAATGGCGTATGCATTATTCAAATTCCAACTATTAAGTGCGAATTTCGTTGTTTAAAGGTTTAAATATATTTTGAGATTAAGATATATCAAATTTGCAATAAATGAAAATGTATTAGTATCAGAAATAATAATAAAAAAATTAGCAGCAAAAGAAAAAAAAAACTAATTCAGTTTAAAACGATTTCTTTGAAAGTGTAATGTTTATAATCAGCTCTTGGTTGCAACTACATATAGAATTCATGCAATGATTTAACTATTAAGAACAATATTAAAATCAGGCACAAAATATTTCACTAAAAATAAAAAAAAACGCAGCATAAGATGAATTTATAAATGTCATATAAAATGAACTGAAAAATGAATAGGATTCGTGATTTACAATAAAAGTAAATGTGTATAAATTATCACAATATTTTAAAATGTTCTTTGTATATTTTATATTGAGCGGAAAAACAATATGTAATAAAACATCATTTATATATATTTCAAGTTAAAGATGCAAAACGACATATAAATGAAAGGACGTACAATTGAAATTTTAATAAATAACTTTGATGATTGTAAATGTAATTCTTGCTTTGTAATTGTAATGCTTTTAATGTAAATTTTTTAAAAAACAATAATTAAAAAGGTTTTTACGTAAATGGTACATTACTACATAGTATTAAATATAAAAATTAAATTTAAAACTAAGCATTTATCATAAAAGTGAGAAAATCATACTTTTATTGCTATCTTGATTTATGTCCATAGAAAAAACTATTTAATTAAAAATCTTTTAATTGCCATCTAAGATATTGAATGTTTACGAATATTAAATATAGAATTAGAAATCGAATTAAATTCAAGGAATATTTTTCACAAATATTCTAACAAACAAAATAAGTTCTATATTTTTTAATGAATTTAATTGCAACTTGAAAGAAGGTTAAATAACTTCTTCACATTCTTCATCATTACTTAAATTAGTCCCAAACAATTTGTCTTCTATTAATTCATAAGTAGTGGATAATTCCAAGATCATTATATCGTTATTATAATTTCAGATATTTCACGAAAATTATTTCACCAAATATTAGCCTATCAGCTAATATTTAGCTTTTAGTGATAGGGCTAATATTAGCCTTAAATAAATCAGATATTTCACCAAATTTCAGCCTTCTATACGGAAAACGACAAATATCCGAAGCTTTGCATCCTTTGCCTTTCTATAAAGGAATAAATTTATCATTATAATAAATACACCGGAATTAAGATTATGATAAAGCCACGAATAAAGAAACAATTATAAACAGTACTTCACAATAATATGCAAACCTGAAGCCTGATGTCAGTAACGTTGTGATTTGGTGACTTTTAATTAATTTTCTTTGACACACGAATGGAGGTGGAACATAAATATATAACAATAAAAATGAATTAGAAAAATGAATTAATACATATTTAAAATTAATTTTCATAACAGTTCCATTGAAAATAATTTAAGTTTATTCAAAGAAAGAAAGATGATACGAAGTACAACTCTTTTTATACGAATTCTGTATCCACCATGTTTTAAGCAAAAAATTCATGCATACTCATGCATAAATGAGTTTATACGAACTAGACTTTATTAATTTAAAAATAAATATGAATCTAAAATATTATATTGAAACGCTTCTCATAAACTTAAAAAGAATAATCGAATAACAAGTAATGATATTCAATGATGGATTTCTGATTATGCGGAACAGTCGCTGAACTAAAAGTAACACGGGCAAGTTAATTAAAAAAAAATATTAAATTATTTGTCAAATAAATAGATTGGTAAAAATTGCAAATTTAATGAATTATACAGTATTTAGATAAAACTAACACTTTGTAAAACAAATCTGTGTTGTCATGCTCACTTAGATGTTACAGTACACATAAACACCGAGAGCCAGCTTATCTAAAATTGAGTACGAATATTTTTAAAATTAAAAGGCATAATAAATAAATAAATAACAACAAATATGCAGTCATAAAATTATTAAAATAAAAAAATCATTAAACCAGCAATAAATCATTGAAATATTAATCACATTAAAAATATGTTGAAATATGAAACAAACCAATTTCCTAAAAGAGATATTCAAAATGAAAATTGCCGAAAGATACAAAATGTTTAATATTCATCAAAATGTTCTAATAATATGTCTAATATTCATAATAATATCGTCTGCAGTGGAATTAACGCCTTATCCAGCAAGGACTTTATTGGCTTATATTCTAGTAGGATTGAACACTAATACTTTTAGCGAAAGAAAAATATGAGTATTTAAATAAAATTAAACCCATTTGTCATAAACTATACGGAGGTTACAACATTTTAAATAATTTTTTTGTTGCAAACTGAAATTTAAATCAAGTTTTGCATTTTATTATTATTACTTAATTTTATCCGATAGTAAAACATTTCTTGTTTGATAGAATTGAAATAATAAAGAATATCTCTTTAGGTGAATTATTCCATATTTGTAAAAGCCGAGTATAAAAACTTTAATCCTTGAAGATTACGAAGGAATCTATTAATTCTTAATGGAATCAATGATTCATGCGTGCGTTATCTACTCCAAACCAATTTAATTTTTAAATTCATTGTATACCTTGAAAGAGACCGAAAAAAAATGACATTTTAGCACAACATAAAACAACATGCATTTAGTTATTAGATAACAGTGAGCCTGTGATGTGTCGTTATAATGGGTGATTGTAATTATTACAAATTATGTTCTTAGTAACATTTTACGTAAATGATCCTGAATATTTTAAAAACTTTGAACTTCATTTTAAACAGCTTGCATTTCTCTTTGTTAATAAAAGACTTTACTTAATTAGAAAACGGATGGATACATAATTATATATTTTATTGACATATGAAACAATGCTTGAATTTAATTTAGACCGCTCATAATAGCATCGAAATTCCCTAAAACAATAAATTACACTACGTCTCATCCACGAATTTTACGAAAAGGAATTGAACAATCACTACATAAAAACAGAGTAATTGCCTTTAATGAAATTTTTAAAGATCGGGGGGTTTTGTTATTATTACAAAGTGAAGTAAAATATTAAAGAGAAAAATATGAAAATTTGTAAATAAATATGAACAACATTAAAATTATTGTTAAATGCTATCAAGTTTCATTCTAAATTTTATTCTAGCTCAATAGACAGCTTAAGCTCTTATATTAATCTTTTAATGGATCGAGTCGGGAAGATTTTTTTAATGCTTATATTATTCTTTATAAACATAAAGTCAGATATAGATATTTAAAAAAATTCAATTACTACTAATAGACGCAAACTAATGCTTGCAGGTCAAATTAATGCGCAAATACACCAACACCCATTTTACTGCATATAGAAACAATATTGACCAAAAAATTAGTGGGCTGATACAAAAAGCATTCAGTATACTATTATATAAGCATTAAAAAATTAATTAGTTATTCTGCAAAATGTTTTCCAGGTATTACCTGGTAATAAATTAAAGATTTTAATTTTGAAAAACAAAACAAGGTTATAAAATCAAATTTTATTTCCCTATTTACAAACCCAAAGGAATATGAATTCATTTATTACAGCAACTTTCCCATTTTGACGTTTTAGAAGTTAACAAGGAACTGAAAAAATTTAATGAACTTGAAATAATTCTTTCAAGATTTTTACTATTTTATTGAACAAGATTATTGAACAAGTTATTCATATTACAATGATAAAATGATTGAAGCTTAAAATAAACCCAAAGGATTAATCTCCCTGAAACTTTCTCGCATGATTTCTAATAAAGCCGTTATTCCTCCTCCCACCGCATAAAATTATAAACTTTGGGCAAACGCAGTGAATATCACGAGTGATCAGATGTTTGGTTTCGTATATGAGTTGTGTATAGTAAAAAAATATATGTATATAAAGTGTATGTAAAGAATGAAATATGGGATGTAAACTTGTTATTATAATTGCAGTCCTATGTCAAATTTGTATTGCAATCTTTCGGGGGGGGGGGGACGTCGAAAATACATTTGATTTATTTTCTGCTGTATATTAAATCCATGCCATAGTATAATAAAGAAAACCAATAATAGTGTATTAAATGCATGATATTAGGGAGCAATAAAATATCGATATTTGGCATGAATTTAGCATTTTTGTTCAATCTAGAAAGCGACTTTTGAAGTTAATCGATGGCATGGATTTAATATACAACAGAAAATCAAATGTATTTTTGACGTTTTTCCCCCCGAAAGATTGCAATACAAATTTGACATAGGACTGCAATTATAATAACAAGTTTACATCCCATATTTCATTTATTTAAGTCATTGCGTTTTTGAATTATTGCCTTTACATGCATGAAAGTAGACCGATAGACGATGAACAACTTACCAGATTTGGTTTAAAATTTAATACAGACTTCATTTCAGAAGCTAAACATATGTATAAAATTTTGTTTATTTAGATTTTTTTTTCATATTATAATTATTCTGTTCACTTCTACTCAAACAGACAGACTTCCTCTGAACGGATTTCGTTCAAAATTTGACAGAAATCTACAATTTTGGTGTTAAATCTATACGCCAAATTTTGCCATATCACTCAAAGTGTTTTTGAGTTATCATTTTGACAGATAATCGAATTCAAGGAGGTCTGAAACGTGGAGATTCAAACGAAATCTCGAGCTCGAATTTTTTGACTTTTCGTTTGAGCAATACTTTCTCTTTGCATACATAGAATACATGAAAAATCATACATAAAATAGGATCACAGAATAAGACGAATGAGGAAGAACCAATATAACCAAAGATAAAATTGGTTTCCAAATTTTTATTTTATAAATTTATTTGCATATTTTTTTGTAATTTGTCCAATTGTAATTTTTTGTAATCTTTAACACATTCCTAACTACCATTTTGGTTCGTTTGCCCAGGTTCAAGGGTGACCCGGTTAAAGATCTGGTCACTTTAGGAATGTCGGCAGATAACTTTGCACCGGCGAGACCAAAAACTTCATTCGCAATCTTGATTGCCAAGTCAAGATTATGAATACGCTTGAAAGGGTTCTACTTGACAAAGAAATGCATATAATCACTGAATACATCAAAGAATCAGTTTACCTGTCAACATGTAATCAAAATCCCTGAAAAAATGCAAGGTAATGAAAACAAAAATGTTTCTCAAAAAGTTTACAGAAATAACATAATATTTGACTACTTTTAAATATACAAAACTCTCCATAGAATATCCGCTTGATACAATATAAAATATAAAATAGCACATAAAAGTTTATAAAAATTGAATATTGATTTTATCAGCTTTCAGTAATAGAAATGCTAGATCTGAATACTTCATATTAAAGCCAGAATAAGATTTAGAAATGTATCATTTTATTTAAAAAATAACAAATTTAATCATTTTTTAAAATTAAAGTCACACATAATAATTTTTGTTTCATTAGAAAAGGTTTTTGTATTTATGTTAACTTATGCATTTCCCTAGACTAATAAAGAAGAATGCAAGTGCATGTATTGGAGATTAGCAGGGTAGACCATTTGAGCTACAGCTACCAAATTTGGTACAGATGTTTTGGTATATTTTGGAGAATAAATTTGTGTACATCTATGTGACTTTTAAAAATTTTATTTATTTAAAAATTAAATTATATTTTAGCGTTTGTTTTTACAATAATTCCCATAATATTACTGCACAAAATTAATTTTTTGACTTCTTAAAATTAAAAAAAAATATTCTTTTTCTTAATGACGCAAATTGAATTGAGAAAAATTTTCCTGAATTTCATTAATTTTTTTATTAAACTTTTTCCTGCATAATTTTTAAAAATATATTTCATCATTGCAATGAGATTCAATTTCTTAATTGTTTTATTCACTTGCGATAAAACGTGTGATTTTCTTCCACTGTTAATAGCTAATGAAGAAAGATTCTGTTTAATATCTGTGTAGTTTATATCTCTACTACTAATAAAGATGAATGTATGTGCTTACAGGCCAAATTGGTGATTTACAGACCAGACAGTTATGTTCGAAACGTTCAATCGCATGCCAACGATTAATCACCAAATAAAAAAATTCCGCTAAAGATGCCACCGTTTATCGCAACCAAGAATTAATTGTCACAAAAAAAATCGCTAAATATTTCATGTTAGTTTATTGACTATGTTCACCAATAACACAACATTAAGCCTACAGTTCGCCAATGATAAGCAGTTAATACATAAGTATCATGCTTACTTTTGAGTTACATGATAAACACAAACAGTGCAAAGGAATATAAAGATCCTAGGAAAAGAAAAAAAAATCCATGCGCTTTCCCAATAATTTTCATTCCTTCATTTTTTAAACACTAGCAGACGAGCTGTTATCTTGATAACAATACCTCAAATATGATTACCACAGGTTAACTAAAGAAAGTTCTAGTAGAAAATCTCATGCGAATCGGCATAATACTTATGAAATAGGAAAGAAAAAATATTATTTGTAGTGCACTTTAGATGCAAATATGCAATAATATTAATATTAGTTATGTTTCTCTGTAGTGAGATCCATGTTCACGAACACTCAATTCAGAACTAGTCACGATAATCGATTTGAAATGAACAGTGATCCACTAAAAGAACAAGAAAAAAAAAAAAAGCGAAACAAAATTTAAATAATGCTGCAAGAAAATAGTTACAACTTTCAAAAATCAGCATAAATATATGAAAACTGCAAACTTCAGCACTCGAAAAAAAAGCAAATAAAATGAGAAGTTTATGATCGACTGATTTTTTTTAATTTCATCCTTAAATTTATTCGCACGTCGAAAAATCGGTCAATTTTAATATTTAGAAAAAAAAAAAAACTATTTGAGTTTTTTGACACCAAAACAGAAATTGGATTTGAGCACCCGATAAGCACACAAACAAAAGGGACACAGATATTCTAAATTCCACCCATGTTTAGATTTCTCAGGACGGTTATATTGTAGATTAAAAATTCATTAAGATAATGTTTAAAAATTGCAATTAAAAAAAATGCAAATTAATATTGATTTCTCGACAATTTCGTAAGGCGGACAACCAATCTATTAGGGTAACATTTCTAGGCTGTCATCTAGGGTCTCTAATGATGAATGCTATTTCCCAAACTATTTTAAATTAAATATTCAATACAGAATCGTTCTTATTAGTAGTTTAAAGTTTCGTAAAGCATTTTTTTATTCGAAATCAGTTTTATAGTATTATTAAGGAGCGATATGTCGAAAACAATTGCTAAAGCAAGCAAAAGTAAAAAAAAAAAAAAAATACAATGATAAAATAAACAAATAGCTATCTAGAAGGAAAGTCTAAGCCTTACGTTACATTACCACATAGAAACTTGAAACATTTGTAAACTTATTTAATTCGGTATAAACATATCTTCAAGACCGTGCAATAAAAATTCATTATTTAAAGGACGATGAAAAATGATCTGGTATTCGAAATTCAAAACTATGAGAAGAATAAGGAGAAAAACAGAAGTTTTGATATAAGAATATTAATACATAAAAAATTTAATGTAAATTTAGATTTTTGTTTAAGTATTTTTCTACATAAATTATTGATAATCTTTTTAGCGGAATTAGTTAGAAAAAACTTGCCTATGGCTTTCAGTAAATATAATCTGCATATTGCTTTCAAATGAAATAATTCGAAGTAAAACGATTTAATCAAAAGATATTCTATTGAAATTATAAAAACGCATTTGTAGAGATATATTAGTGCTTTAAGGTCATATATTTAATTGGCAATCCAGAAAAAATATCAGAAATTGAGCGTACTTCAAAAACAATAGTTTAATTAAAAACATAATGTACCTTTCCGAAAATAATAACTATAATACAAATATATTCGAATGTTGCGAGTGCATATTACTCTACATTAAAAAGGATAAAGAATTATATAAGATTGTCATTAGGTCAATTTAAATTAACTGATTTAAGTATTCCATTCATAGAATATAATGTATTAGAAAATACAAATCAAACCAAAAGTACTCACTCATGAATATGGCAAAAATAAATATCAAAATAATCTATAAATTAAAAGGAATATATTTATGGCAATAAAATAATAGCAAAAATAATAATCATGAGCAGAATGCCAATCTCTCTACATAAAATTAAATGTCTGTTTGTTTGTTTATTTATTTAAATCTTAACATGATGTCATAACTGAGGAACTTGTAAGAAATTTAGCACATATATTCCTTAACACTTAGAAAGATTAATTCCACTATTAAAAATTTTGACGTCCTTCTCAAGGTGGTAAAAGTTTTTTATGTTCTTTATTCTTGTTTTTACACCATCATAAAGTTCAAAGAATTAGCTTTTCAGTAACATTGATTTTTAATTAATTTTTCAAACTTAATCTAAACAAAATTAGTACCAATTCCACTTTTTTAAACAGAAATATTAAATTTGTTCACAATTTAGCATAACACCTAATAGCCGTCGATTTTTATCAATATCAAAATGCTTTCTTTAAATGTTTTCATTTTTGCGTTTATTGTGCAGAATAAAGGAGACAATTTCAATATGCACGTACAATTATTTACCATTAAACAATGTCTATTAAAATTGATGCAATTTCTTAAACTGTTTGCACTTTTAAAATTTAATTCTCCCACACATCATAAGACCTTTTTAAAAATCTGTTCTTTTTAATGAGGTTAATTATTTCTTTTTAATGAGTCATTGAATAAAACTTTATTTAATTTTATATATTTGTTTTATATATTTTATCTATATATAATATTATATTAATTAAAATTAGTTATACACACAAATTCATTTTATAATTAAAAATAAAAAAAGCTATTCATTTTATAATTAAAATTTTTTTTACCTTTTTTTTAATGTCGTAATATCTAGAATTCAGGCATTTTATTTATTTATTTTTTGTTCCAGTAAACCATTATTGTTATATCATGAGGCACGAAATTTGAGTAGAGAATTTTGATTAATTTATTAAACAGTGCAAAAAATTTGAATATTAAGACCCCTGAAATAGAACGGATATGAAAGCAGATCATAAAACCTGCATCAAACCAAAAATATGCCACAAAAAATAAATTAATAAATAAAAATATTTTATAATTATATGTTTATTTATATGGCGCTGTTCAATGCGCATTATTTCAGTTTGTAATAATTGAAATTCTGTTTTCATTTGCAGCTCATTTTAAGAACTCTTAAGTATGTAAGCATTAAATCAAGGCACGATTATCCGATACCAAAGAGCCTTTAGGTGATTTTCCTTTGAAATCACAAAATAAAATTTAATTTTTTGAAAAAAAGGCAGTATGAATCTGACAGCCCATTATATGTTATGAGCTCCAAAGAGTCTTTATAAATATATTTGCGCTGAATTTGAAATTAAAAATGTCATTCATACCAAGAATTTAAATTAAAAATTAATTATAGTTGAGGGTTTCAAAACTATTCTTAAAGGGCCGAATATGAAATTTGTATGACGCAAAATTGTAATATGTGTTTTGGTTTTTCTCATCTATATATAAAACAAACAAACGCGACCGAAGCCTCAGTATAGATGGTATACATTTTTTACAGATATTAATGTTATATTATGTTATTCAAATATACAAAATTTGTTTACTTGAATAATATTTTTCTGATGCTATACTGATTTAATAATAATTTTCTAAAATATTATTCCATTTAAAACAGTGGCAGTATTGAAAATTTTTCAATCAGTCTCCAGAATCTTTAAATGTAAATTACTATTTCATTTCAACAAAATAACTTTCCAAAGCATTGCATGCATAAAATCCAATTAACTTAAAATTCATATTTTTGTATCAATTATATAAATGATTTTTAAAGTATTAAATGAAATACAAAATGTTTAAATATGCTTTATTACATTAACTTAAACAATGAATTCTGCTTAGGTAAATTTAAGCACTGCTATTGAGTAAATTTATAGTACAGAACAGAAAAATACTTTTTTATGTAATTAAAATTAATCGTGTATGTGAAATCTGGAATGGGTTGCAAAAACCTATATTTTAAAAAACGCTTATTTGCAAAATCTCATGGTGTTTTCAATAAAAGTTATATAAATTTCGGAACTAATTGCAGATAATTTTTTTCAATAAAAAAAATAGAATGCATATTGCAATGCTATATAAGTTCAGGATTTATTTACTAAAAAATCCATTCTATGCTAAAATGCAATTCTCAAGAAGATTAAGCAGTCTGCTTGTTCCTAGATGGCAGCACGACAAAAAGTAACTAGTTAGCAGAAGACTTAAAAAAAAAAAAAAAAAAGAAGAAGAAGAAGAAGAAAGCAGAGTTCGGACGATTTCATGCAATACTTAGCAATTACTTTTGAATTTAATAGTAATTTTCTAAAATATAATTTCATTTAAAGCAGTTCAGTATTGAAATTTTTTAAAGACAATCTTCAGAATCTTTAAATGCAGATCACTATTTCATTCAACAAAACAATTTTCCAAAGCAATGTATGCATAAAATCTAATATTATAAACTACAAATTTGCAAAAATTATCAGTCAGTTGTTTAGATTTCTAAAATAAACAAGAAATATTTGATGATGGAGGGGAAGGGGCGGGCAGATGTTTGCTCTCATAGCAGCGGTATAAATGCAATGAAAACAAAAAATTTAAATTTGAGGGGACCTAAAATTTAACATATTGTGGAATGATGGAAATATAATTTAACCAGTAAACATAAACTGTTTGATAATTCGAAGAATTTTTTCAGTACTTATTCAAAACATGGAAGGACGAAGAATACGTAAAATCATGTGAACAAATTTATAACTCTTCAGTCATTTGTTTTCCATAAGAAGTCGTAATGCAGTCTCTATACTATACATGTCACAAAAATTAAGGTTGGATGGGTGGGGGCATCCCACTAAATCAGCACATTGGAAATTGTTAAGAGTGTTTTTACTGAATTCGTATTAATTTCTAATCCGAATTCGGAGAACAGGAATTCGTTAACGAGTACATAAAAAATTATTTTGGAGTTAAAAAAAAAGGGTGGAAAAAAAGAGCCCTTTCGAAAAATTAAAGGTTAAAAAAAATGTACTGTCGCCAAATTTTATTATTTGCAAGTGATAACACACGATTAATGTTTAACACCTCATGAAGTGCGAAGGTCTGGAAACTTAGTACCGAGGCTGTATCACGTTTTTAAATGTAAATTTTAGGAAAAGTGCAGAAAAATTGTGAAGTTTACATGATTCCATTTAAAATTTAAATATATTCTAACTTTTAAACTTTCTGCAGATACAATACACATCATTTTCCATTCATAAATAGTCAAATAAGAACATCATTCAAATTCTGAAATTCAAAAGAGAACATTTTTATACACAGTGAAAATTATAATCAAAATATGTTAATATTCGATATAAGTTTAGAGTAAATCTTTTAAAAAATACGCATGCAAGACAAATTAATATGTAAAGATTTTTTTTCAGGATTGTTTTAAATTGAGGAAAAGTCAAGTTTGTCAATTATTTTTTGAAAAAATTTATTTATCATTGTTTGAAAATTCTATCTTTAAATAAAAATATTGAGAAATCAAATCAAATTGGTACATAAACAGAAATTGGAACAGAAATGAAATACTAAATAATAACTACATTTAAAGGCATAATTAGTAATTGGACTTCAGAATATGGAAGTGCCATCAAATTAAATTATAATGTATTAGATAGAAAATGGTTAAGACATAATGTGAGATGAAAATACATCAAAACTGAAAAACAGATGTGAAGTCTAACAGATTATACACATATGTATAATATCAGTTTTCCAATTGCATTTAAAGCCATGAATAAAGAAATAAATTCAGGAAATTTAGAAAAATCACAGTCATAAATGTCACTTTTTTAAAAAAGGGGGGGGGGGAAATCCCATATTTATCAAAGAAAAGATAAAGTATTTTGCAAATGACACAGAATGGGTTATCTAACTGTCTTATAACAAAATTAAATAGTCTTAAAAAAAAGTACTGAAAATAAAATAGAAAGTTAATAAGGCATTGTTTATAGGGGTTACAAAAATAAGCTGATTGGGGAGGAGCAAGGCAAATACCCCAAAATACAAAAGTTTGCAGAGGCAGAACCTTTCATTTTTTTTTTACTGTCAAATATGAGGGCCCTTAAAAAGACACTTTACTACATCATTGGTTCTTTCTTCAGTTTTCTGTCATATTAAAATTCATAACAAAATCATGAAAGAAAGTGAAAAAAAAAACAATAAACAGTTTATAAATTTCATATTATTAGATTTGGATATCATGAGATATTGTTCTTTATAATGTTAGTTAGATTATATGCAACTGATCAAGGAAAAGTACTAATACTATAAACTAAAGAGAAATTAAAAAAAAATATTTTCACAAATATGCTTTTGTTATATATACTATTGTACAAAACTAGAATGGGAAGAAAAATTAAATGCCCCCAATAAAATGTCCATTACCTTTAACCCTTTCACTACTGACCTGGCCCAATAGCCACAAAAATTCTATTTGGAAGGCCAGTTTCTGTTTCAAACTAGGGATGCATGATCTAAAATGAGTATCACCAAGAATGTTGTAATGTAAATGGTCCTTCAGAAAAAAATTTGCTCTGACAATTGGTTTGGATGAGTAGTGAAAAGGTTAAATTAACAAGACAAATTTTACATTCAAAATTTTTGATTCTATTAAAAAAGGATAAAAAATCAGACATGTAAAAGTTATTGAAGGTATATATATAGGGTACGTATTAGATTAAAATTCATTTATTCTTTAGATTACAAATGGAGGAAATTATTAAAAAATATTTTAAAACAGGGATTCCAATTAAGATATAAGAAAGTATCCTACTCTTTTTTTTTGGGCTATAGAGTTTTTTTAAGCTATAGAGTTATTTATTCCTGTCTTTCTTCTTAAAAAACAACAAGCTATCACCCATGTTGAAATATAGGTAAAGGAGGAAAATTAATACACAAGGCAATTTTAATGTACCGCAGATTAGGTCTGCAATATTAGTAAATCCTAACAAATTAGTACAATAGTTGTAAAAGCCCAATGTGAAAAGGTTTATAATCTTTTCATAGTTTCTGTTTCAATGCAAGAAAAAAAATACACTAAAATACTTTCATTTCTTAATAAATAATCTCTTACCTAATGTTTAAAACTTATTTTACATGTCTTCAGTTGACATTTAGATTCAGAGCAACAGGAAAGGAGGAAGATAAAAATTTGTTAAAAAAAGGGGGTGAGGATTTACTTACAAATAAACTTCTTTTTTCACAATGAATTAATATAAAAATTAATTTCTCACAAAATTAATATTAATGATTGATTTTCCACATCATAAATTAAATTCCCTATTACATATGAGAAGAATCAATAAATAGAAAAGTATTAAGTGATAAAAACATAGATAGATTATTTCATTGAGGATAGTGAGATAATAAATTGTTTCCCATTATGGGAACTGTAGCCACCATAAATAATGGAAAAAAAACCCAGCTGGTTCCGAATCTGCACTGACTGTCAGGGCTTGGAAGCAAGCCCCACTCCAAAAGTCAAGCTCATTTAATTTCTATGTTATCATTTAATTTCAAATGCTCTTTAATCCTATAATGTGTTCATTCATATTGTAAGATAATATTTCAAGATATTTAAAATTAAAAATTTATTACGTGTCAAAAAAAAAGAAGATAGATTTCTTTATAGATAGAAGAAAACACAAATTATGGATTTTAAGAATCAATGCTAAAGTTTACTTGTGTTATATTTACATTCAACCACAAGAGTGAATGCAAATGCATAAGAGACATGCCAATAAAGAATCATCATACATTTCCCCTTCTAATTCTGTAATAATCAGAAGAAGAAGGTGATCACATTTTTAATTCATGTTTTTAAAAATAATAAAAATTGTAGAAATAAATACAGAACACAAAAAGTGTTGTTTGATGTCCTTTATAATACATATATAAATATAACATAAAGGATATCAATTAATTAAATGCCTGCAGAGATGTTCAGCTTCCATAGTAACTTTAGTCGCAGATTCTTACTTTTAAAGATAGCTTATGCGATGCGTTACAATGATATTTAACTGAAGCATTTAAATATATAATCTTAATAAAAAAAAATTTCAACTTCTTCTTAAATATAGACTGATTATCCTTTTTTTTTAAATTGGGAACAAAGTCATTTTTTTTTCTTTTTCTATTTCAATCTTAGATTCTTAGATAACAGTATTGCAAAGGACAAACAACACTTAAATAAAAACAATTTAAACATTTTTCATTTCAGTTTTTCTGAATAGAAAAAAAAGTAAATATTATAAAACAAGTGATTTATAATAAAATTTAGAAAGAAACCAGCATCCGAGATATAACCAACTATCTTGCAAACTCAAACTAAGATCATGACTTATTCTGGTCACATTTTTTCAAGTTTATTTCTAAAATACAACATCCATATTACTAACATTAAATTATATAATTTTTTTTCTTGCATGTGATTGCTTTTTGTATTTTTTTACAATAGCATTTATGAATCTTGAAAATAAATTAAATTTCTTAAAAAATACTGATATATTTGAATGTTATCTCTAAATTGCAAATATTCTAGATAAAAAAAAATCTGTCTGCTAAAAATTTATAAGATTAAATTCATTTTTTTTTCTCTTTCACTGAATTATCACTAACATAAAATAAAAATCATACTTTGTAATAAAAATTTACATCAAATTATCAAAAAAAAATTTATCACAGAAAAAAGTTTATGGAAAACTTAATAATACAATATATAAACTACCTGAATAAAAGGATTTACAAAGGAAATACAATTAAAATGATTTGCAAATTTGAACTTTTTTTCCAACTGAGAACAAGTGATTATAACGCCTTTAAACAATTGTTGAAGAATCCCCTTTCCTGATAGCCACTAAGACAAAACAGATCCAGAAATGAATAAAAAACTTGATGAATGTGAATGTATTACAAGAAGATAAAAGATTGTGATACAGAAATCTCATATAATTTTAGATATTTTTTTTTAAAAATAAAAGTTAAATTTTTGCTAAATTAAACTACATTTTAAAGGATATCTGTAACTATATCTTTTGTAGCTCCTCAGCAGTTTGTATTAGGAGTGGTGAAGGACACTATTTTTAAAATATATAGGCTATTTTTGGAAGTGTGATATCTGAAATTATATTTCTATTTCAAAATGAAAATATAGTTATATACAAACATCAAAATATAATGCATAATATGTGTGCATATATAGTATATATTGAAACAGTTAAAAAAATAGAATAAATCTTCAAATGGTCCTTAAATTAGAATAAAATATTTTAAAGTTTTAAATTTCTGTTCCTCCCCTGCTCTTCACTTTAAAAAGGAGTGGGTGCTATGTTTCAATGTTCAAGTTTAAAAAAAAGTATTATGAAATAACACAAAAATATTTAAATACAGCCATATTACACGAAGATAAAGTATTGGAATTTTTTTTTTAATGGAGTAAATAATTGAGTAATTCAAGGCTTAAAGAATAAAGGAGAAATTTTGCTATAGCATAAAAAAATTTCCTCTATCAGTTCCAAATACAAACATATATAGAATTATATGCAAGATAAATATTCTAGACTTAAAAAATGGACATTTCTATACTTATTTATAACTAATATCAAAACAACTCCAAAAAAAATTTGAATACTGAAAACTTAATATTTTGTGAAGATTCATTGAATGTAAACTCATTTTTCAATGCTTTAAACAGTGCTGATAATAATTTTACATTCGTGTAGAAACTATCCATTACTGTCTCAGAATTTAATTATTAAAAATATGAATTTTGATATCATTTGGTCTCTTTTTCTCTCTCCAACAACAACAAAAAAAACCTTTCATGGCACTGAAAAAAAATTAGTTAAATACAAATTCAGTTCTTTGCAATAAACAAATTAATTAAATGAATAGAAATATATATTTCTGATGACATACCTCTAGTTTCATGCTATTTTCAAATACCACTTGAGACTTGTGAGATAATTGAGCAAACGCTGTGCTCAAAGCAGTTAATTTTTGACGTGCAGCATATATAATTTCTATTTGATCCTCATCTATTTCTCCAATAAGCATATCCAAGTCGACGAATGACTTATCAAACTCAGATTCAAGCAAATCCAACCACTGTATACCAGTTGTACCGATAGCCATAATTCAATTTTTAGCTACTTAATAAAACAGAATTACATAGCACCCAAGCAGATTCCAAGTACAAGACAATCTTAATATTCAGATTATTTTAATTGGTTGCGATATTGCACTTTAAAAAAATCGTTTATACGATCAAGTCTCCTTACTGTTAATGACAGGTCGTCGGACTTCATACATAAACAGTAAATAAAGCACATAAACCGATAACGATAAAACAATTAATCATAAAAGGAAATATTCACGAGGCTAACAGGTAAACAGAAAGTTTCATTTTTTTCAGAAAGTCCTCCAGTTTTTTTCCAATCTTCTTTACTTTATATTTAATCTTACTGCCGAAGTATTGTTTTTCAAATTGCGTGTAATTAAATCATCCATGGCAAGTACTAGTAATGGTAAAGCAGTAAATTTCTTTCAATTGTCATTATTCTTTGCTAAAATAACGCAATGATTGTTAATACATAATTACAACAAAAGTAAAATAATTATTTTTGTTGAACTATTTAAAAAAAACACGGCATGTCGGAACACTGTCAAAACATTTCTAATCAAAACTTTCTAGTAATTCAAAACGACATAGAAACGTTATAAGTACAGGAATACATACAACATAATCATAACATTCTTTGACCACTACGTTATCAAAGCATCTGATAGAATGAACTTAAAATTCTGACAGTGCATTTTAATTTTAAAAAACTATTTTGTGATTTACTAAATTATATGAGGATTAGATTTAGTTTACCAATTCCCGTTTTAAAGTAAAATGAAAACTTTTGAGAACACATTTTGTAACTTTCTAAGCTTAGATAGAGATGCATAATCCACGACTTTTTGAATACCAAATAATTTTGCTATTGTTATTTTTAAATATTTGTTTTAAATATCTGTTATTTCAATCATATTATAAATTAAAAATTATTATTTAATATTAAATAAAAAATTTATTAATTGTAATTAATATTTAAGGCCTTATCACACGGCCAAATTCCGTCTACATTTTCGTGGACAAACGAGCACGGAAAAATGTGTGTAGTGACGTCACGTGGGGATTTGCTGTATGGTAAACCTAAAACATAGGTGTATTTTATGGCTAATTTATCGTTATTTATTCGCTTTTTCTGTTTGGCGAATATCTGTAGTTTACTCATTTCGTTAGTTGAATTCCTGTTCATACATTCCGTACATTATATCCTGGGATATATTGCTGTTCCATCAATTTTTTTAATTTTTCGATAATAATGACAGGTTTACGTACAAAAAAAATCTAATAATTGCATAATGTATCTGTATTGGTATTTTATAGATAAAATTGTGAAAATCAAATTTAAGACAGAAATATGCTAAAAAAGCGATTTTCTGAGTTGGATGTGCAATTAATTTTAAAAATAAAAACTTCACTATTATTTATTAATTAAAACATGAAACAATAACAGAATCATTCATATTCTGCAATTCCCTTAAATGTACTATATAATGTGCTGAACAATATTTCAGTGATAAGAAAATGAATTGATCCTTATTAACTTTCAAAACAGCATAGGAATTGAATAATTTTTAACTGTATGAAAGATGTTAGTTACATATTTTAGAAATTCAAAAATTATGCCATTATTTAAAAAAAGATTAAAGATTTAATCAGATTAAATACAGTGCACAAAAAGAAAATTCACATAAACATTAATAATTTTTTTAAATTCTGAAAATAAATTTTCTTGGTTTTGATGACTATCTACGGGTGTCAATCTCTCTTCATCATCCAAATAGATGACTTTTCATGAATAAAGTCGATCAAAACCCATTTTTTTATCACACGACCATATAACATCCCCCCCCCCCCGTCTTTTAAGGAGTGATTCGGAAATGTGTTTACAAATTAGTTTCATATTGACATCAATCGCGCCATTCTTGGCAACTACGTCACTACCAAAGCCATGCACAATTGGTTGAATTTCGTATGCAAACAATCTTTCCGTCTACACTTTCAAGCCGGTTGAAAACAGTCCACGATGACTAAAATCCTGCTTGACCGGTTTCCTGCGGGTATAAACGGGAAACTGTCCACGAAAGTGTAGACGGTATTTGCCAGTGTGATAAGGCCTTTAATTTACTAATTTGAGTAACGTGTGATTGAATTAATTTATTTATTTCAGCTTACTTCTTAAATGTGATTTTTTTTCAAAATTATTTATTTAATTTCTTTATTGGAGTAAAGCATTTTCTGAAAAATTTGAATTAAATATATATGCCATTTCTTTAAAATGTTTACTTTAGTTCTATATTCTACCAATAGATGGCGCCAACAGTAAGCAAAATATATGTAATCAAAATCATGTCACAAACAATTAAAAATGATCTTTATGGAATAATGCATCGTCAAATACGAATATCGGAAAATCAAGGTCACGCCTATGAAGTGGAGCGACGACTTCACATTTTCCAGTGAAGTCATCGCTCCGACTAATTTCAGTGATATGCAATTCAATGATACGATAATTCCAAGAATAACCGGTTCGTTCACTTTTCAACCCATTCACAGATTTCTCCTTTTCTGTTTTCTTCGAGAGCTTCCATTGGACAGATCGTATCGATTGTTATTTTCTATCGTGATCTAAGACCTGTAATTAGAGATGCATAATCCACGATTTTTTGAATAACAAATAATTTTGTTGTTGTTATTTTTTAAATGTTTGTTCCAAATATCTGTTATTTCAATCATACTATTAATTCAAAATTATTACTTAGTATTAAATATAAAATTTATTAATTGTAATTAATACTTAATTTACTAATTAAAGTAACGTGTGTATAATTAATAACGTGATTAGATATTAAGTAACGTTGAATGATTTATCTATTTCAGTTTACTTCTTAAATTTGGAGCAGCTCCCGTATACGGCCTAGTGGTGCCATTTTTTTCGCCAAGAAGTCGCCAATAATGCGTGTTTAGGATGTTGCGATTCTTAACCGGAAGTTTTGAAGCCACGTTAGGCTTATTTCTAAGACTGACAAAATGCATTAAGTATAAGTCTATATAAACTATAAGGGGGCGATGCCCCCTTTTTATTTTAAATAATTCAGATAAATGTTGTGATTATTGACTAATTTTTGAAGCCATGTTAGGCTTAATCCTAGGACTGACAAAATACACGAGCATAAGTCAGGGTATTGAAATATTTATGATAAAGATCCAAATGAAACTATTTGTTTAATTATAATTATAACGAAGCATGATGAAATGCTCACTTGCTTTTAAGTATAATGAAATGCTCAAAATTAATATTAAATGATGATGACGAAATTATTTTTTGGTCCGATTTTTAAAAATGATTTCTTAATTTTATGCTGAATATGTTCTCATGAAAACATTGATATTTTTTTCATTTTAAAAGCATAGTTTATAAAAGTTAATAGCTGTATATGTGAGCTGCTCCTTATAAAAACACATAAAAATACTGAATATGTTCTAAGGTTTAAGGTTACCATAAAGAAGAATACATATGCCGATGACGGCAACCAGAAATTGCCGTATATAGCCAAATTTCTCGCCAATTTGGCGGAAGCCGTATACGGGAGCTGAGCCTTAAATTTGATTTTTTTTTCCCTCAAAACTATTTATTTAATTTCTTTATTGGAGTAAACCATTTTCTGAAAAAATTGAATTAAATATATATGTCATTTCTTTAAAATGTTTACTTTAGTTCCATATTCTACCAATAGATGGCGCCAGCAGTAAACAATATATGCAATCAAAGTCAGTCATGTCACAAGCAATTAAAAATTGTCTGTAAGGAATAATGCATCGTCAAATGCGAATATCGGAATTCAAGGTCACTCCCATAAAGTGGAGCGGTGATTTCCAGTGAAACCTCACATTTTCCAGTGAAGTCATCGCTCCGATAAATTTCAGTGATATGCAATTCAATGATACGATAATTCCAAGAATATCCGGACCGTTTACTTCAGTGGGTAAGGGACTTTCCCGATGCATGATTGAACTCTTGTTCGAGAGCTACCATTGGAGAGATCGTATCAAATGTTACTTTCTGTCTTGATCCAAGACCTGTAATCGGAATATAGCAGTAAGATCGTATCAAGGATTTGAATCACACCCCTCTTTGAAAAGTATTGATCACTGGTATTTGTAACTTTTTGAAATTGGTTACGTAATAACCGCTCGTAAAATATTCGTCATCCCTAAGCTAAGGTCAGATGCTGAGAACGACATGCAGGCTGGTTTCTTCTAACTAAACTTTTGCCAAAACCAAACCGGATAGAAGATGTTTGACTCTTAATATCAGATTTTATTATACACCAATCTATGCAGTAGAAATTTACAAGGGTTACAAGATATGGGATGGAAAATTGAGTTCCAGATTAGATTTAGTATAATAGTAGTATGCTTTTAAGATGTTCATTCATTAAAATATTAAACCGCAATGGCCAACCAATTTCTTGTTAATAGCCTTTAAACTTTCAGCATAGCTTATATACCAAAAACGTGAGGACTTTAGCAAGCGCTCTCCCAGCATAGTCCGTAAGGCGCTGGTATTGCATTTCCGAGGCCCAATTTCGGTCCTGAGTTAGTGTTTTTATTTTTTTAATTTCTTTCTTTCTAAATTATTTAAAATTGACAATTTACAAACAGTTTTAATCAATATGTTTTTCATTTTTATATCAAAAATAAATGTTTATTCTCCTAATTCTGGAATTATAATTTAATTTTTGGAAGAACAATAATTACAATTTCATGAGTTTTTTTTTAAATATTCAAAATTTTATAAATTAAATTAATAGTTTAAAGGTGGTTTCAATCAATATTATACTCATTGTTGTATGGAAAAATAACTTAATTTTATCTTGGTACGTAAGGTGTAACTTATTTTTCAAAAGAAAAATAATTATGTTCATTCATACGGTTCTTGAATTATAATTATAATTTAATTTTTAAGTGATAAATAATTATAAATATAATTTCAACGTTAAAAAATAATTTAAATAATTATTTTCACCTTAAAATCAATAAAAGTTTTAAAATTTTAAATTTTAATAATGACAAATTATTTGTTATAACTCAACGAAACTGTTTTTATATTAGTAATCAACATGTGGAATTTATAAAATTATATCAACAAACATTCTCAATATTAATAACCGAAAAGAAAAAAAATCGAAAGCAAGCGTCAAACTATGTAATGGGCAGATGGTACAAAATTTTTATTAACTTTATACGGTATGCTTCATACTCCGCCCGATTTTTTGAAGACAAATATTTTCTGAAGGCAAAGGAAATTTGTTTATGTGTGCATTATTTCTCTTGTGGATAATCACTATTTATCAATTGTGCAAGATCTCAAAATATATCTATCTTGTTTCCAATATTTTTACGATAATTACCATTCAAATCCTTAACTGTAATATAAAATGAATGAAATATTTTTATGAGATGAGCACTTAAATTAATGTTTATCATCCTTTAAGTTATACTTGTAATTATTTTTTCCTTTTAAAAATAAAAATTTTGATTCAAGTATTAGGTGAATGAACATTTATTTTTTGAGAAAGATTTATTCTGAGGACATTTATTTTTGATTGGTAAAAGAATTACATATTAATTAAAACTGTCTATAATTTTATTTAAATAATATTTAAAAAACGCGTTCATATCATTAATTTTTTTTAAAAAAATTAAATTATAATTCATATATTAAAAGAAAATACATTTTATCCATATAAAATGGAGTATCATATTAATTGAAACCATCTTTGAATTATTAATTTAGTTTAAGTAATTTTGAATATTTAAAAAAGCGTATTCATATTTTTAATAATTTTTCTTCTAAAAATTACATTTTATTCCAAGAATTAAGAGAATAAATATTTATTTTTGCATTAAAAAATGGAAAACGTATTAATTGAAACTGTTTATAAACTGTCAAATTAATTTGATAATAATTCAGAAAGAAAATAAATGAAAAATAAATAAAATACTAATCACGAACCGAACACGAGTGTAGAAAATGCTATGCCACCGCCGCATCAACTATACTGTTTGGGTGCTTGGCGACAGCACTATATTGTTACAAATCTGCAATTTTGCTACCCGGCACGAATAGTATCATCGTGGGAAAAACCGTTGTAAGATCTGTCCTGTGCATGCTGAGCGGGTGCCGCGTCAAAGACCTCAGAGCTTGGCGACCATTTGGCGACAAAATGGATCATACTGGAAAGTTCGAGAAGTTTCACAATCCATCCAGTAGGAACCGAGATACACTCAGAGACACCCTGATTGGTCTAGAAGATGCCTCCCCGGCTCCCGGAACTATAAAAGACAGGCACTCTGAAGTTGCAGGGAAGTCGTGTGTGAGAGTAGTCGGAGTCGCCGACAAGTTAAAAAACGGGATTTTGGAGGATTAGACAGCAAGCAAGCTGCTGAACTAGCGATTAAATGCGCTGCGTCATTACGATTGATTGACGGTATTTGTAGAAAAAAAAATTTGTAACATTTGGTGTCAGAAGTGGGATTATTTGGATTTTCCTGTGTATGCCTTGGACCAGAGGTATGGATGGAAAGTTCGCAGAGCTACTTGCCACGATGGCAGAGTTGAAGAAAGGACAAGAGGAATTGAAAGCCGGATATGAAGAAATAAAGAATGAATTAAAGAAAGAAATTTTAGAAGATAAAGGTAATAAAATCGAAGACGTCCAAGATATTACAGAAGAAATTGAAGGAACAGAGAGAGCCAAGAGGAAGAAGAAAAAACTGAAGATCGAATGGAGACCGGTGTCACCGAATGGGAGCTTAGCCATCCGGAGGATGAACCGAAGTTCAATAAGGAGATGCACAAACAGAGAGACTGTCAAATAATGGCAGAGCTGAAACAGGCTTCTCTGAATGAGTCCCCTGAAGTGGAATCGAAGGAGCAAACACTTGGGGATGGAGAAGATGAATTCTGTTTGAACGGGTCTGTTAGTGGCGACCCGTGCTAGATGCCTATGGATGCAGGAGTTAATGCAACCCTGTTTGGATTGAATTCGTCCCAAAGGTTAAAGGGACAACCTCTCTGCAAGCCTTTTAACATCTCCTTGCGTAGTGATATGTATGAAGATTACGTGACTGGAATCGCTGATCCCTGTAGTCTCGGCCTCAATCTCCTTAAAGAATTCAACCTTGCGGTGGATTTGCATAGAAGTGTGATGCAAAAAGGAGCAGTCGAATCTTCTGTGCATCCGGATCAGTTATGTCATCGCCGAGGAACTCTTCCCTTCAAAAGCAGATGTCCTCTTCAAAAGATCATGCGTGGAGAGCTGTGGACAATTTTCGAGTGATGAGGATGAGCCGGGAATCGGTATTCCCGTGAAAGCTCTGCCGACGAAGGCGAATACCTGGTTTTCAAGCGGACTCCGGAAAGCACTGTTGGACAATCCTGATATTCGGTTAACTAGACGGAAGAAGTTCAAAATGAAAAATGGACCAGCCTGGCTAGAATTCGTTCCGGAGAGCTCAGCTACGATCCGATGTTTGGCTCCATGAGACATCCTGCATTTTAAGGAGAGGAATCAAGTCTGGGTGTACAATCCGAAACGACGAAGAGGTCCGTGTTAAAAGCATTGAGAAGGTTCGGATGGATCTTGAGTCGCCTCTAAATTAGTGAATGATGTCATCTTCGAAAGTGCGGAAGTCGCCAAACGCATCAACATCATCACATCGTTCGGAAGCCTACGCCAGCTGTTGGATTGAAGTGGGACTGCCGGGACGTCAGTCTTTAAAGAGGGGAGTAATGTTACAAATCTGTAATTTTGCTACCCGGCACGAATAGTGTCGTCGTGGGAAAAACCCTTGTAAGATCTGTCCTGTGTGTGCTGAGCGGGTGCTGCATCAATGACCTCAGAGCTTGGTGACCATTCGGCGACTTGTCGACGAATTTGGCGAGTGTGGCGACAAAATGGATCACTGGAAAATTCGAGAAGTTTCACGATCCATCCAGTAAGAACCGAGATACACTCAGAGACACCCTGATTGATCTGGAAGATGCTAGCCCCGCCTCCCGGAACTATAAAAGACAGGCACTCTGAAGCTGCAGGGAAGTCGTGTGTGAGAGTAGTCGGAGTCGCCGACAAGTTAAAAAACGGGATTTTGGAGGATTAGACCGCAAGCAGGCTGCTAAACTAGCGATTAAATGCGCTGCGTCATTGCGATTGATTGACGGTATTTGTAGTAAAAAAAATTGTAACAATATTATTAGTATATAAATTGTGCTGAAAGTTTGAGAGCCTTTTTCTCAAAATTCATTGGCTATTGTGCTATAATATTTTAATGAATGAACATCTTAAATACTTACTACTATTATACTAAATCTCATCTCGAACTCAATTTTGTTCTCCAATAGGAAAGAACATAAAATTTACTGTTTAATCGAAAGTAGTAAGAATTATTTTTAGGTAAGTATTTCTAAACTGGGAGTTATTATAAATTAGTGATGGTGAAAAAAGTATTTTCTTATCAAAGTTGAAAGAACAATTTGTTTAGTGTTATGAGTTATGTTGAAATTATTGTCCTGAATTTCATTTTTTCCCTCACTTAGAGAATAGCGTTTTGGTCATACTTTGCTAAATATTTCGATAAAGATATTTTAACCAATTAGGTAGTTAACCAATCAAGCAAGGACATCTTATCCGATCAAAAGTATCAAATACTTCTGAATATGCTCATTTTTTTGAATTTCTTTAGAAAAGTGAACTCGTTTTTAATTGTTACATAAAATATTTGTGAGCTTCAACATCATAGAGAATATGTTTAAGCTCACATTTTGTGAAGTGTTGGCCACGTGGGCATCTAAGGACAATAATCCCTGTTTATACGGCTTAGTTCAGTGGTAATGGATGATTGGCTGTAATTTAAAAAAAAAAAAGGGAGAGGGGAGACGACATTTAAGAGACCAGAAATTGATACAGAAGGAAGTAGTTGAAGGTGTTCCGCTTCATAGGAATATAGGTTTGCATAATTAATAAGCGGAAATGATTTTTCTCCAGCTACAATGTTTTCTTCATCTTCCCAAATTATCTTTTTTTTTTGAACAAATTTTAATAATTTTACATGCGAAGAACCATAACATTGCTTTTATGTGAAGAAAAATTAAATTAATCTTATTTTGAAATACAATCTGATTCAAATCTATGGGTTAAATTTATTCGTTCGCATAACAATCCAAATGGATGTAATCATAGAAATTATTGGTCCTGACTCCAAATTAATCTTAATAATTAGAACTCCGTTACTTTACATAACTTTAATCCACATTTACTTCAAAATAATCTTTATAGCAGCTTTTAACAACCATACCGCAATTTTTATTTCTTTCGAACAACAAAAACTTAATATCTTTTTGCTGTCATTTCAAAAGCAACAAATAAATAAATAAAATGATATTTATTGCTTAAAGTTCTGTATAAGTTCAAAGCATAATACTACTCCTTTCCCAGTAACAAAGTTACGGCACAGCATATTAGTACTTTTATTAATTTTGACCTCAATAAATGAAAATTGAAATTCACGCCTAAGCTCCAAATCAAAGTGATATTTTTATACCATATGTTTTAATTTCGGTACAATTTGCTGTGCGCAACTTGAAATCCTTGGATTGTTTACCTTGAGTCGATGCGGGTAAAATGCTTACGTCTGTTACACTATTCACTAAGAAATGAATTTTATCTCATATAAATAAGCGAAATTGCTGACACTCTGGGATATTATCGACAGTAGAATTTGTCGCATTCTCTAATGCACATTGTCGCTTTCCTGATTAGATGACCTATCAGCTAACCAACTGCACGGATGAGTATCAGCTACCAGCTGCACGGATGTACTTGCTGGCTTTTGTTAAACCAATATGAAAATGATAAAAGTATTGCAAGGTCGTCTGCCGACTAATAGTTGACCAGCTGCACGGCTAAGTACATTTTTCCTGATGGCATTTGTTACCCAAACAAAAATGATGAAATAGACGTACTGCTAGATCGTCTGCCGGACTGATTGTTTCTCCTAAATCTTGGCGGTATTTGATGAATAATTTTTTGGGCAATTCGCTGTTCAAGAGATTGAATTTTTATTAACAGTTTCTGTATTCCAACAATTTCTTGCTGTTGATACGTCACAAGTCACAAATCTCATAAGAAGGTGTCATATCTGAAATTTTATCAGCCATGATCGACAACTTGGGTAATTTTTCATCAATAACAAGTATTATATTATTCACAGAATCTGGTAACTTTCTTGACCATAAAGTTTTGATTAAATTTTCGGACACATTCGTTGTTGCAACAGATTTTAATTTTTGTAATAATTGACTCTGTTTCAAGTTACCTAAACTAATTCCTATAATAAATTTTTAATTCGAATATTTTTAATTTCTTTAAATAAATTTAGAAGTCTTGTTTTGGATTCTGAATATTTCGAATGTTAATTGCTTGTTACGATATCTCATATGTTCTCAACATATTTGGTTGCTAATTGTGACACTAAGTAATTAAATTTAGTTTCCGCCGAAACAATTCCACTTATCTTAAATAGTATTTCTACTTAAAAAAGGCAAATTTCTGGGCTATCCATTCAAAAAGAAGGAATTTTAACACTTTGCACAGTTCGTGTGTAGCATCTTCGACATTTTTATCTTCTTCAACCATATTCACTTTAAAATAAAAATCCCGGGTCACAAGTTATTGAACTTCAAATTGAACTCAACTATATTAAATAACTTTAATCCACACTTGCTTCAAAATAATCTTTACTACAGCTTTTAACAACCATTTGGCTGTTTTTATTTTTTTCGAACAACAAAAACTGAATATTTTTTTGTTGCCATTTCAAAAATAACAAAAACAATAAATAAATAATTAAAACGATATTAACTGTTATTTTTAAAGTTCTGCATAAGTTCAAGCCACAACAAAATGTCTCAGTTTACTCGCTACATTAATATCAACTACTTGTAAATATTCTTCCATTTAGGTTTCTGTTGCTTTACGCAGTTGTCTTATTCCGAAGTTTCAAGAGGTATCTATATTTGCAGCTATAAACCTGTTTCATCTATTATGGACTTCACTCGAAATTAGTCATCAGCGTCAGGTGTAGTTTTATCAATTTTTTGTTTTTACATGCTTGTTATCCATAGTGATTTAACTTTTTTGATATAATTGAAACTTTCTTGAATATTTTTTTAACATAGAAATAATGGATATAGATTAAAGGTGATGAATATCTGATGAGTTTTTTTTTTCTGTACACAATAATAATAATATCCTATAATATTGGTAATGAAAAGCACTGACAAAGAAATGCAATTTGGTTATGAATATGAGTTTAATTGTGTCTTTTAAACTACAATTTTTGAATAGGTCTTCAGTCAATAAAATGATTCGATTCTATCATTCAAATTTGATTAATCTTGAGAACCAGCGATTTTTTAGGAAACACCATTTTAAGACAGTGCTTTTCCGATTTACTTTTCAAAAGAACGTTTTGTAAATAATTCCAAAATCACCAAACGCCCTATCCTGAACTATAAAGGAATAAGATGCTTCCAAGCACGACTAGAAGAAAAAGAAATTGTCTTATTTCGTGGCAATAATCCAATAACAGAAGGGGAAAAAGGAAATGAACTTAGTGCGCTGTTTGAAGAGATAAGCTTTAACAAATAGAAAGTACAAATGACGTTTCCTTTTCTAAATTACAGAACTTTCTTTTTTACCGGTGACACTATTTTTATATTTTGTAGTTTCTGATTCTGTAACCCAAAAGCCATTTTTCTACAAGTGTCATCTGTTGACAATATATAAAACTAAGAACACAGATTTTGAAGATAATTTAATAAAAAGAAATTACAATTTTTTACATCTTTTTTTTGCAAAACACATTAATAATTTTTAACAAAACTTTTTAAAAACTAAAAATGTGAATGAAATAATAATTATTTGCAACCTGTATTTAAAAAATTATCGAAAAATTCGGAAAATCGTGAATCTAATACAGATTTGTATATGTGCACATGTGGCAAGTGCGTTCTGTGAATCTTGGCGAGCTTTATAGTTTTTTAAAAACGTAAATTCCTTTTATATTTGTAAATATATTTTAATAGCTGCGTGGCCGAATAGAAAAGATTTCTGAAATTTAATTTCAATTTATTTCATCCGGGAGGCATAATTTGTACAGGGAAGAAGCAATAAACAATGTCAGTTTACAGTGCTACACAATAGCAAAAGAGGCAGCCATTTTCCCCTTCAGTGATTTTTATATGAGATTTTGATAGGGATTTCTTTTGCACGTATTTATTTAGGAAAGGGAATCTTAGGTATATTTAAAAGAATGTTGTATAATCATTAGGGATTTTTATCCTTTCACTCGGAGAGTAAGAAAATTCTGAGGTCGTCTGTTTTCTAGAGCGCTTGTTAAAAATAATTAAATAAAAAGTGGGAATTGGATCAGGAAATAAGAGAACATTTTGGAATGTAGTTAATATGGGCTAAATTAAGAAAAAATTAGGAAATTTATTAGGATTTAAATTAGACTAAGAAATATCATCACATAAACGCACGTACGCACGCACATACAAATTGAGGACGGGATACTGCGCAAAGCCGCTACCCCCTCAAGAAGCCAACAGTACCCAACGTTCACAAATTTTTTTCAATATCAACATTACTTAGCAAAACTGATCTTTTTTTTTTTTCATTTTTAGAGACAATTTATCTTTACAACATGTTATATCTTTAACTTTTTGTTTTGCATGGTGTAGTGAATTAATAACTGTTGTACAGCAAAATGCTAAAACAAATACAGATTTTTAGTTTACTGTAAATTTTTAACGATTGTTACCAAAGCATAGCGGAAACTCTAAAAAGATCGCAGATATGAAATCTGATCGTAGGAATTCTGGACACTTATTTGCTCATTTCAATAAAAAGGAAAAAAATAAAAATAAAATTGGAATCTTTGTTTTCAAATAACAATGAGCAAATGACCTTGTGGGTTTATGAAGAGAGAGCTTTTTAAAAGAGCATTTATAAACCATTATCTTTAAATGTTTCTAACTTCCTCAAAATTCAAATTTTGTTTTATAGTATTTATTTCCTTTTGCGTCTGGTTTAGTAAAACATTTCCCTTTTCGTTTCTTCTGGCGAACGGTTTTACTGGCCATGTCATGGATCAATGGTTTATCGTCTGGGGTATTTATTTCATCTGTACAGTTTTAATATTCGATTTGACGTGCTTCATAGCACCATTTTTGCAGAGATATTGTTATTTTATGGCTAAAACTCTGTTCTGTGCAGTGATAGGTCACTGGCTTTTTATATTCATCCAAGAAAAGGTTTCTAAAGAGCGTGTAAATCCAAATGGTAAAGCTGTTTTCATAACAGGTAAGTGATATTTATAACTTATATGGAAACTGGTTTTGATATAAGTTAAACTTATATGTAAACTGGATATTTATAAACTTATATTTTGATTTTAAGATATGATTTTTAGTTCTTTTCTTTCTATCTTGTTTGCTGATATTTTACTTTGAACACCTTTATACTGCTTTCTTTCAATCTCTTACAACAGAATATTATTTCATCCCTGAAATTTACTAACATTTTGAAGTTTTAATCAAAGTATTATATGTTGCAACCATGCAACATATAAAACTGTATGCATGTCATTTCTTTGACCAAAATTCGATTTGTCAGTGTGGCACCGCAGGAGGTTCTATAAATCACGTGATCAAAGCCTGTGCACTATGACAAGAACACAGACTCAGATGGCCAAGAAATTGGATGTCTCTTGAAGTCAAAGAACTCATAAAAATTCCAGTCATTAAATCTTCTATTAGGGACATTTTGTCAAATCTTTTGTATTTAGCTTTCTCCTAATGTAAAAAGTTAACACTCATTTAATGTTTTTTATGCATTTTTAAGGTTTTACAACACAATATGTAGTGTAAAATGTAATGTTTTCTTTCCATTCTTTTCTGTGCCGATATCAGTTTTCTCGGAAAGGTTCTTTATTGTTTGCAAGGGTCCGATGTCGTCAGGTGTGGTTTGTTCCTTCGTACTTCAGCAGCCCCATCAAGTTTCCCGTATGGCCTATGGCTACGTCGGAGTATCGTACAGTATGCCGCAACCATGTTATTTATCTACCATATGCTTGACCCTGGATAGTTGGATGGTTCAAATATGAATTTTACGTCAATTAACTCGCATGTCAAACCTAATATGAAAATAATTGTGGTATTTTTCTCCCTAGACAGCTCAGAGTTAGATTTGGGAAGTTATCACTTTTCTTTCTTTCTCAACAATTTTGATGGGGTGAAATTTTTTTAAAAAAATATTTATTTGTTAGATATTTGGCCTGAAGGAAGAAAATATATTTAGCAAAAGAATTAATTTCAATCTAAATTAAAATTAATTAAAAAAATATTTTTAAAAATAAATTTAAAAGACATAAAACATAATTTTACATACAAAGATAATTTTAAAAATGCATTTTCTGCCTTACTTACAGATTATTTACATGGATTTAGATGACTTTAGTTCAAAAAGAGGAAAAAAAATTGTGGTGCAAGATTACCACAAAGATGGAATTTTCATTTTCGCTATTTGGTTTTAAGACAAAGAGACTTGCAATTTGTTAAGACAATACTTGCAATTCTTTCAAGAATTAATATCTCTATACTATTTCAAAACTGAATTGTTTTATAGTACGTCTTTCAAATTTTGCATAATAATTGTGTTACTACATTTCTCCACTTCAACAGAAATTTATATTAGCTATTTAACATTTTGCATTTTTTAGCACGATGTAAAATGATCTTGCCAGTTCTCTTCTCTGTGAGTCGTATTTTAAATTTCATTTTTTAAGCATGCAAATAATTTAGAGAAGATTTTCAAATTTGGAGCTATTTTACATCTTGTCACAGACATTAAATTATGATTTTACTACCAGTCATTTTTATTACTACATTATCTTCTTAAATCTAGATTTAAAAATTTTAAGAGTCCTTCAGCAGACTTTTAAAATAAAAAAAATAAAAATACTTCCCCATGAATTCACGACATATTAAAAAAATTGCTAAGAAAAAGGCCAGGTAAAGTGATTTGTATTATATTTTATAGACTGTGGTTCTGCAAGAGAAGAAAAATGATAAAAAGAAAGCTAATTAAATTCATTATATACATGAAAAAGAAAAGTAAGTGTCGATATTATTTTGGTGTGAACATTTAACACATTGAGCGTCATGGGGGTCGCCGAAGATCGACATCTGGTTATTTCTGTAGGGCAGTTGGAATCATAAGTAACGGACAAAGTGGACCAATCTTTGTGCTATCGTTCAGCACTGTCAATTCATTCTTTGTGTATTTCAAAATATAAAGAGATCAGCATGGCGCTTCTGAATATTGCTGTGATATTACTTAAGAATATTATTTGAAGGAAACATAATATATGCTCATTTGTAATAAAATTATTCCATTAATGTTATAATTGGCACTAGTGCACATAAAAAAAAACTTGAAACTGTCTTAAAAGGGCGCTGAAGTAATAAAATACTGATCATATTTATATGTCCTCATAAGATAAGTCTGAAAACAAAAATGTCATTTCCAACCACTTTATATTAAATTTTATAAATGACAATTATTATGCATCTATTGAATTATATTTATTAATTTATTAATATTATAAATTACAATTGTTATGTTTATCATTCATAATTTATTAAATTTCATTATTAGAAATGATTTTTGTTTTGACCATCAAATAGTAAATTGAAAAAAAGTTATTTATTCAATAATAATCTCTAAAATAATTTTAATAAGAAAAGATCTATCATGTTTTATATTATTCAAAGCTGTCAATATTATTGATCAATGTTACTTCAAATTTTTCGGTAACATGCAAATAAATAATAAATAAATTTAAAATTAATACATTTTAACAAGTATTAATTAAAATAATTATATAAATTAAATAACAAAGGAATTATAAAACACTGTTATCTCTGCTAATAATAAACGGAAATGTGTGTTTTGGTGCTCTACAGTGCAGATCATTCACTTAATTTGTCACCGATAGATGATGCAAATGAACAAATCGGTGCCATTTTTTGAAATTTTAATTAATTAGAAACTAAATGAAATTTAAACGTTTATGAAATAACGAAAATATCATTGCATACAACTGATTTTTGCATCGTTTTGAAATTAAAAAAATAATATTTGCTTTAAAGAAGTATTTTCTGAATTAAAAAAATGTTTTTAAAAATATTTTTTCTAATAATTTTCAAAAATATATTTAATTATTTCTATGAAATTCAAATTGTTTTTTTTTGTTCCAACAGATATTTAATAGTGTGATTTCTGTTCATTGTTAAAGGTAATATAAAAGGAAAATACAGTTGCAATTACTTATGCATTCCATGATCAATCCGATTGCACGAGCACGTAGCTTAAACTGTGACGTCATCTTGATGAAAGAAGGATCACAACAAAGCTAATAAAATTCTACTAATTATTTACGCAATTTTACATGCGGAATCAAAAAGTGAAATCATATAACAGCAAAAAACAATGTGCAATTAGATTGCAAAAATATATTAACGAGACATTTAAATTAATAATGGCCCTAAAATGTCACGGAGGTGGATTCCAATAAGATGATTCATATGCATAATAAACAGAGCAGGTGTGAAGAAGTTATTAAAATAATACAGCTTCAAAGCTTATCATAATCTGATGCTTAATAATACATTACTGAGAGAATCAATAAGTCATGCAGCAGGATTTTATCTGAATGAAACAAAATAAATAGTCCCGGTGAATCAGTTGGTTGCCAACGTGACTGACAAGTTATTGATAAAATATAGTTACAATAATAAAAAATGAAGTGAAAATTTCAAAACTTATTTGACAGACTAATAAAAATGTACAAAAGTCTTATGTGGAAGGATTTATAAATCCTATACGAATTTCAACTTTAGAAGATTTGAAAATGCTTAATCCATCTGTACAAGTATTCATGTTCAATATTTAAGGATCAATGGATAAAATAAAACTTGGTTCATTTTACAAATCATTTCTTTTGGATAGATTTCTTATAGGAAGACTACCTATTGCAATGGGTCATGTGAATTTTAACCTACTTGGGATATGTTTGTAAAAATTTCGGATGAGTTCGTTAATGGGTTATCTAGCTCAAAGGCGGTGGAAATGGTGGTGGGTTGAAATTTTCAATTCACTGTAACTCCTTTAATATTGAAGATAGAAGAATTAATTAAATTGGCTAAATTACCACCTCATTAAGACGAACAACTTTTGTATTTAAAATTTTTTTGATAGCTGTAATAGCTTCGATGTTAGGAGCTAAAGCCCTAATTTTGACTGTTTCTAACATCAACAACTTATATTGTCAGTTTTGAAAAAGAAATTAAACAAAATCTTCGACTTTTCTTTTATTTCCATAGTTTGAAATCGTTTAAATTCACGTGGTATAAAGATTAAAAGCTAGAATAAAACCAATTAAATAAAAATAAAAGAGAAGAAAGATCTGACGGCAACATTACATAAAAATGACCAGTTTAAAAATTTCCAGAAGCTGAATACTTTTCAGTTCTCTCCATATTTTACTTTAAAAACTTAACTCATGTATGGGTTCTTTTATCAGCCGCATAATAGCGATTAATTACCCCCCCCCCCCAAAAAAAAAGAACGGCAAAGATAGGTTGGTCTATTAACTATGTTAGCCAATGCCATGTGGCTAAGCCTAAAATTTGCAGTAGTTTGCAATCAATACACAAATGCTGAAGAACTGTCTTTTTAATTGTTTTATCGCTAAATTTCCTTTTGCTTCAATTAATAATTGTAATTGAAATATTTAAATGCGCATAAGAAAAGATTTAATATTTATTTAAAAAAGCAGATCGATTTTTTCCCTCCTCTATGAATAAAAAATTAAACTATAAATTCGTAATTTCTAAATGAAACGTGATTGTTTGCATTTAATTAAAAGAAGAATATTAGCAAACGATATTTAATTTCTTCGAATATATTTAAAATGCAGAGATAAACTTTCAGTTCTTGCCGATTATACAAACTTTTCGGACTTGTAAAAAACTTCAAGGTTTTTCAATAATATAAACTATGTAGCATGTCTAGATTTGAATATTATTTTTAAAATATTTGTACTTTAATATTATTTATTTTGCCATAAATACGGAATTGTTCCATATCAATATATTACCTACGATTACTTCAATATGTAATATTTCATTCTTATTTTATCGTATATGAAGTATAGAAATGGTATTGTATTCGTCAAAAAATTTAGACTCGAAGTTTAGATAAAACTCTTCGTTTCGTATATTTTCATGCATGTAAGCGAATAATTTATAAACGCAGTGACTGAAATCAATGAAATTCGTTATGCTGTCTTGTGACTACAGTTATAGTTCTATGTAAAATTTTGGCGTGAATCTATTTGGAAAAAGGCATCCGAAACACGCATTCTTAAAATGGATTGTAAAAATAGGAATTAATGAAAAAGATCTGTTTTTGTAACTTCAACCAGATCTGTAATTTATAACTATTTTGCATGTCGTTGGTGAACGCCAAGCAAGGTATTCCAAGGTTTACAATTTTATGCGGGGGGGGGGGAGGAAATTTATCGTAAGGTATGTGAGAATGTTTCGAGACCATTCCTATTGGTTTTTGTCTAAGGATTGAAAGGAATTTGATTATGAAAAGGAATCTACCTTCCCCTTTCAGCTTGCCGAGAGGAATTATTCTCAATTACACTGCATTTTAATTTTTTAATTATCTACTTTCATGAATATTTCAGTCAGCGTATATTCATTGATTGGTGAAGTAATTATGATTTAAATTCAGTGACTTAAAACTACATCTAAGAAAAAAGTCAGAAGAAGCAAACAAATGAAAGAATATAAATTTTAAAAAAAGCTCTTAAATTCGGATAAAATATTCTTTTATAAAATCTATTGCATATTTGTTTATATATAACAAAGAGGTTCCTTTTCTTTTTAGGATGTGACTCCGGATTTGGGTACCAGTTGGCAAAGCAGCTGCATTCGTATGGGTACCGTGTATTCGCTGGTTGTCTATTTCCTGAAACTGGTGGAGCAGCTGAGCTGGAAAATGAATGTTCAGGCAAAATGTCGATTGTACATATCGATGTAACAAAGGATGAAAGTGTGAAGAAGGCCAAGGACTTCGTCCTTCAGAATTTAAAAGGGTGTGGTAAGTCGTAACAGACTTAATTTCTATTTGTTTACTAATAAAAAATAATAATTCATGACTATAAATAGTTAAGGACTCGTAAAAAATTCTTTACCAAAAGCCATGGTAAATAACGTATCGTTATTGCTAAAATAACTTGAGTCAAACTTGCCCAAACTCTTTATTAAGCAAAAAAACTTGTATATAGTAGCGCTATTTAATTTAAATTAACATTTTTCTTGAAATGTTATATGTTGTAGTGATTCCAGTTATATTTTTGAATTTTTTTTAATGAAATCCTTTTCAGTTATTCCCTGAATAATTTGGCATATATAACTCCTTTATGGAAATTAATTACTTATTCCTTTATCTTGATATAAATTACTTAGTCCAAGCAATGTCAGATTCAAAGCCAACAATGAAAATGAAACCCAGAATGTATAATAATATATGGAAGAAGTTTTCAACAAGGCACAGGAAAAGTATGAAATAACTACAGAAAAATTATCAATATGATGCGTTCTCTAAACTCAAAGTAGGTATATTTTTTTAAAAAGTAAATAAAGTAAAATAAATCGTTTAGAGGCATCATATAGGTAAGATATAATTGGTAGTATTCTTAATTAATTACGATTGACACATGATAATTCACCTTTTTTCCAAGATTCGCGGATGATTCAATGGGAAAATAATTTCTTCGAATGGATCGCAAACTATTCGTGACTTTCATCTTGTCTTTTTTGCATGAATTTGCTACGTAGCTACGCAAATGTGGTATTAAAATAGACGCTTTTCTATTTGATTGATATGTTTTATTTTCTTCATAAGGTTTAAATGCAGTCATATAGTTGTTAATAATTAGCTAAAGATGTTAAATTTCGCCTTAATTTGCTCCTAAAAAGGTTTTACTTAAAAACTCTGATTTGAAAAATATTAAAACCATTTTAGCTAGTCAATCGAACATTGATAGTTTCAATAATTTGACTACTTGCAATTGAAAGAAGTTTAGTTATATTAATATCCCCTTTCGAGCGTATGAAAGTTATTTTGAGACCGATCTCATAATTTTGAGTTGTGGTCAGATAACGATATCGACACCTGACCTGGCGCATTCTGTTCGAAGTTCCACGCCATACTATAGAGGCATGTAGAGAAAAATTCTTAATAACCCTGTGCTAGCCCACAAATAAATCTTCGGTGAAATTGGACGTCAATTCAAAAGTCCTACAGCTGTTAACCTGAGACTGTCAACAGAATTCTGAGTGAAAAGAAATGTCCCTGATTGCCCCGTTTTTATTAACAAGTAAAAAACGGGATAAACAGAGATTATTAATAGTGATTAATTATTAAGATTAATTAATAAGTGAAGCCATATTTATAAAAGCAAGTGTTTATGTGCAGTTTTCAGGTGAATCTATCGCACTTAGAGCCATGGAATTTGGCACACAAGTGCAGTACACTCAGAAGCTTAATTTTGAAATTTAAAGCAAAAAAGTTTTATTTAATTTTTTTTCTTTGGTTTATGTGATTTTTGTATTATTTAACTATATAGTAACTTTTTAACCCAAAACAAGCATAAAAAAAATTATGCATCATCAAATGGAACAAACTATTATCGTTTTTAATGATTTTTTGATTTAGTGTCTGGCACAATTTTTTGAATTTTGAAAATTTTTCAAATTGGAATCCACTTTTTTGGGTAACATCAAGCATTTTTGAAATTATAACACTCTGATATTATAACATTGATTTTATAACATTTGAGAAATTATAACACTCTACATCTGAATTCCGTTACCTCTTTCAAAAATTTTGAAGTAATAATTGGAACATTTTCCCCTCATTTAAAACGAGATTGATCGAAATATCTTTTTAAATTAACTTTTTATTAATTATTTTCTTTAAAAGTTCATAGATTTTTTTTCTCACAGATCTGCGCAGAAAACAGAGGGAAATATACCTTTTTCGCTTAGGTGAAAAAAAATTTCAAATCGGTTTTTCAAAAATTTTGGATTTATTTGAATCACTCCATGCCTCTCCCATCATAAACTGAGAACTAAAAAACGATTCCCAAACGCTTCTTCAAATTTTATTCAATCTGATGCGGGTTATATATGACAAAAATACATTTTTTTTATGTCTTAGAAATTGACATTTTTGTAGTAGTGCAATCAAATTTCTAAGAATCATAGCATGGTTCTAAGCGCTAATAGCTCGTATTAAAAAGATTCACTAAATATATTTTAAACTATTTGGCTTTAGTGATTAGTTATATTGTTGGAAATGATGGCAATGTTTCATTTCAATTAAAATTCTTATGCAGAAACTCTTTTAATTGCAATTTATCTTTTACAGTACAATGTACAGTACAATTTTTGTAGTAGTGCAATCAAATTTCCAAGAATCATAGCATGGTCAACGCTAATAGCTCGTATTAAAAAGATTCAATAAATATATTTTAAACTATTCGGCTTTAGTGATTAGTTATATGGTTGGAAATACTGATAATGTTTAATTTCAATTAAAATTCTTTTGCAGAAACTCTTTTAATTGCAATTTATCATTTACAGTACAATGTTTTCTTATTCTTCATGTAAACTGTGCAGATAATAAACGAAATCTTTCTTGACTTTCATCTAGGGAAGAAAATCATAGGATTAAATATTGGATGAAACGATGAAAATATTTAGAATTTCATTGCAGCAATGGGAACTATTGTCGAAAATTATGCAAAAAAGCATTTAAAAAAAGTCTTAGAAGAACCTGCCTGACAATTGAATTGGTATCACCTAATAGATACTCTTTTGAATGTTAAAACTGTATTAAAATAATTTTGTGCAATAATATTTTGGAAGTTATCGCGATAAGACATCAAGATTTCAGTCATGCGAATATGCAAAGTCAACTGCCAAATCGTCCAGATTAAATTAAAATTTATCATAACATAATATTTTAAATTATGTATTGAGTTAACATTGTAAATTTCAAGTAAAAGAACAACAACAAAAAAATCTTTTGCTTCAAAACGTTGAGAAAATCTGGAGGTACGTTTCTGTATGATTTTCGATAACAAATGCTTCGGGGAAGAGAAAGATAAAATTTATTTTTGAGATAAAGTGGAACAGTCTTTTTTCCGAAGTAGAAAATATTGTTGCAATTATTATTATTATTATTCTCTAGTTACTGAATGTGAAAAATTTGGATTTAAACTGCCAATATTGCAATTTGGAAACGCATGTATCTTATCTACTCACTGTTAGTGGTTCCTAAATCACTGCAAATATCTCTCTGATATTGTCTGTATTTATTCATTTAATGAAATCAAAATTTGTAGCGAAGTTCTATCTTCCAGGATAACATTACAATAATTATTTAAGAGTAATTTTTTGAAGTACAAATTTTATAATTTTGTTACTGTTATGAAAATTATATTGACCTTACAATTATTATTGTATCTGCAGAGAGGTCTTCCTTTAGTTTAAAAATAATAATTAAAAAAATACTTCAAAATTGTCGTTAAACAAAAACAATTTACTTCCTTAGATATTTTATCTATCAGATCTGAAGAAATTGAAAATTCTAAATTAGGATGATATTATCAGCAAATTTGTTATAAAAACATGTGAAAAATGTATTATAAAACACATAGTGCCATCTTATTCTATTATGCCTCACATCAAATTGTACTTTATAAATTTAAGAAGCAATTATTTTGGTTATAATATTTAATGTATTTGGTTATTTTGATTATTTTATTCACCTACTTTTCAAATCACAGGTACAATACCGGATTTTTTTGGAAGGTTTGTCCTGAATGTGAACTTGGTATTCATTAATTCTGTCATTAAGAATCAAACATTGTGTTGGTACGGCACAGCAATTTGGGGGTGGGTGACTGTTCAGACAATGCTTCAAAATTTAGATGTTCATTCCTAAATATCCCAAATATATCTTTATAATTGAACATCAATTTAACTGAACTAATTCCCGAATTTCTTAAATATAAAATTGTTTTAATACAAAGTAATCACAATGGTGACTCGCCTATTAGGGTTGTAGAGCTGCAGCACTTCCTAAAATTATTTTTGAAAGTAAAATTTTTGTTTTCCTTCTAATTTTTTTACTTCTCCACTCTGAGAATTTGATGCTTCTTTTTATATTTTTTCACTCTAAGAATTCGATAATGAAGGAAAAAAACAAATAAAAAAGTGAAAAGAAATCAGAAAATGAAACGAGAACCAAGAGAGCGTTTGAAGCTTATGAAAATCCCTGCGTACACAACTGACTGATTGATTTGAGGACTAAAAGTAATTCTTTCTCCTTTGAATTTTCAGGCACTAGAATTGCAGTAAGACCATACCCGATTTAGAGCATGGCGAACTATCTCCTAGCTTTTCTTTTCCTCACGTCTGATATTTGACATCATTCTCTCTGTTTTCTTTTCTTTTTTCATTCTCCCATTAGCCGTTTATGAGTGGTGGTATCGATTATTTCTACCTAGATAAAAATATATTTGGTTCATTGAATTTTCATTATTGCTTGTGAAAGGTTAATAGTTAAAGGCTAAAATATTATTCAAATAAAAATTATAGTATAATGGAATTAATTATTATGTATTTTTACATGCAAAAATGATAATTTCAAAAAAATCTATTGTACATTTTATTCGATACTCATTTTATAACGAGCATTATTGAATTTACTGGGATAAAACAGAATTGTGTGTACCTGTGGGGAGATTCTGTTGCTTTTATCTGCTGAATTATCATTTTAATTTTTACATAATTTTCTGTGACAAAACTACAAGCAATTTATATCACATATTAATCTATACATAGTATAAAATGAAGTCTCCTGAAAGCGTTTGTATGTTTGAAAGAGAAAAAATCGAGAAATACTTAATTGATATTGGAGATATTTGTACAATTTTATAGGGGATTTATTGGGGGAGGTTTAGTACAATGAAGTCATATCTAAATAAAAAAAAGGAGTTTTATAATTGCGATTCGCGCATGAGCAAAACAGCAATATCTGTGCTTTGCATTTATCCGCTCATGTGCGAAAACCTCAAACTACTCTTGTGCAAATAACAAGAGCTGTGGTATGCATATGCAATGCATTTTTTTGTTTACGTCTGATTTTAAACATACTATGTAACCTTTGTCTTAACAGACTTTTTAACAGTCTATGTAAACCTTTGTAACAGTCTAAATATTTCTGAATGTGTGCTATAAAAATTTTTTGTAGTTATTTTTGATGATTTCTAAATATATTTTTATATTTGTTTGATATTGCGTGACATGCCCATGTCATTTCGGGTGGAGGAAGACAAGTTTAAAGCTAATTTTTCATCTTGGATGTTATGCCACAGGCAATTCTGTGCGGGTACTGCTAGTTAATTAATGTTTTTCAAATGCAACAATCTTTATATTTGGTTTTGAAATTAAAGATTTTAGGTTACTTATGGGAATTGTTTTAATTTGCAGTCTCTTGATAAATATTTTTAGAAGCACGGCAAATTTCTACACTGGGAGCTGCCTCTGGTGGTCATAATGAAATTAAAAAAAAAATTATGTGTACGCTATGGGAGATGTATGTGAGATGAATTCTCTAAATAATAATAATAAAAGTTACTGGTAGAGGAAATTTGGGGCTATTGGAATCGAAAATGTGTCAATAATTTAATGAATAACAGGTAAAAAAAAATCATTTTTTTTTTCACATTGTGAAGCACTAAAAAAAAACTATAAAATATTTCTAAATGAATTCAGGAACTTCAGAACATATCGAGAAATTATTATACCAAACTTGAAATAAAAATATACATTAAAATTTAATTTATGAAGTTTATTTGTAAGAAAATTCTATAAAAGATTAGAATTTGAGAAAATCGCACTTAAATATATAAAATAGCACAAAAGTAAGTAAATGCAAATATAAAAATCAATGCAATTTCCCACAAATAGACTTGGAACAAAATCCTAACTTTTTATAAAGAAACCCGTTCGGCCATGAGGAATATTAAATAAAAAAATTTTAATTTCGTCAAAAATCGACTTTTTAACGTAGTCACCTACCTTAAGAAAATAATTTTTTGCAATGATGAGGAATGCGAGAATGAGTCTACTTTAAATTAGATATTTCCACCATATTACAGTTGGAAAAAAATTCTACATAAAATAATTATTTTTCCATTTTCATTTAGATTTATGGGCTCTTGTGAATAATGCAGGCATCTATAAAGGTTTCAGTGTTGAATTCTCCAAGATTTCCGATTTCCAAGACTCTCTAGATGTAAATACTTTAGGGCAAGTGCGAGTGACTAAGGCATTCCTTCCTGTACTGAGAGAGTGCAAAGGTAGAATTGTGAATGTTAACAGCTTGGCAGGTGAGAAACTGTCCCTTAACATATACATTTGATTATTTTATATTAGTCCAATTTTTTACTTTTTAAAATAAAGTATGGCAATCATTAAAATTTTTACCTCGATATCTTAATGAATATCCTCGTTTTAGACCCGGGCTTAGCAAGTTCAAATATAATTACTAGATATTAAATCTAATCAATAAAATCAATAAAGTAGGGGGAAAAAAGAAAGAAAAAAGAGAGTGAATGTTACATGAAAATGAATCTGCAAAAATCGGTGCAGAATCAAGGTGGAGTAATAAAGTTGTAAGTAATGGTCTAATCGCAGATAAATTTCCTAATATTCTAGGAGGTCTGGGGTTGAAGCTTTTAATTTTCTTTACTGCGATGTTGTCGATTTTATCAATTTTTTTGGAAAATCTTGTGGGAAGTTTCTTTTGGAAATCATTAACGATGGAAAGTTGAAGGCATTTTCTCATGTATTTGTTTCGAACAAATCACGGTAATTTGTGTTACCATCAAGTTTTTAAAAAGTTTTCAGTTCTTTTATGTGTATCTTCGCTGCAGTCCCTAAAATGGAGAATGCATGGGACATTAATAATCATAATATTGTCTTGCAGATAAATAGCTCATTTTTTCTTGATAGTTTTGATTTGGGGATTACAAATAGGATGGTGAACCGAAAAAAAAAATATGAGAAAGCCGAGGAGAAAATAATCATCTTTTTTTTAAATTTGCTAATTTTGTAGTATATGGAAAGAAAAATTATTTTGAAACGTATCGATAACTTTTTTAGGATTGGAGATTTATAATTTTACGTATGTTGAATTTGGTTTGGTTTGGGCAATTTTGTGCAAGAGAAATCGACTGTTGCGTCAGACAAGATATTAAAACCATGTTATTGTAAAAGTAATTTAAAAAATTATAAAAAGGCAGATGCAAAATTGTACTCTAAAATAGATTACTTATGGATTACAAAACGCAATGGATTTCAAAAAAGTAAAAAAGTAAACAGGAGATTTGCCAAATAATATTGAAAGTGAAATTGTTAGTGCCTCAAAAAACAACAAACGCCGCGTATTGTACTGATGGAATATCCAAGATAGAAAAATCTGATCAATCCAAAGGTGATATGCGGGGTTTTGATAGGATATGGTTGACAAACACATGAGAATTGCATCTCCAGCTTCAAAAGTGGATCTTTTCCTAATAGCAAATAAAGATATGTATGTCTAGCTCTCAAATACACAATTCGGAAGTAGAATAAAAATGCAATAACATAAATTTGCTCACGAAAGGAATAGTTAAAAAGTCATAAGCAATTGTATACGATTCATTCATCTTCGAACAAAGACACTTTTCCATACAGAAGGCGCTACATTTACACTTATAAAGTGAAAATAATTCTGTACACTTAACTAATGAATCCGTAGTAACTATTTACTTGCATTAAATATAAGATTTTATTTAAAATTCTCAGGTATGGATTTATCATATTCAGAAATTTAATTACATAGAAAGTCTCATGACTGAGTGCCTATTGAACGTACTCTTACATCTGATCAGAGTTTCTATAAGAATCCCCAGAGATGGATCTCACAGATTTCTTTGCGTAAGAATCAATCAGAACTCTGAATGTCGAATCATAATTATGAATAAAAAGAGTCTTCTAGGAAATATCCCAGAATTCTATTGTAGATCCGAGTTCATCGCTAATCATATATAATCGTTTGGTTGCAAATGTCCACCTGCACATCTGGATCGCATTTGGAATATATCTGCAAAAGCAATCAACATACTTTTCCCACCTGCGAGGGTCCCCTGAATGAAAATGTTAACAGATCACTGTTTTAAATGTACATTTTGTGATAATTATCAATTAATAACTTAATCTAATTCAATGTTGATTCCTTAAAAGTGGCCTCACCTGGTAGAGAATTTTAGATAAAATTTATTTTATTATGTGATTTATGATGAATTATTAATTAAAGATAAAAAGGAAAAAAATAACTAAGATAAAACTTCTGTTTTTCAATGTACCAATAAAAGTTTTTGTTATCAAATTCTATTTTAAATAAAGAAATATTAAATTATATTCTTTCATTGGCTTGTATGCGTACTTAAAATGGATTGGACTATTATTGTAGCATCAATGGAGTAATCTCCTCGAAACTTCCTCGCAGATAAATACTCCCCCCCCCCAAAAAAAAAATGCATAAAATTGTGGACCTTGGGAAAGGCCATGAAAGCAATAAATGCAAAGATTTTTTTATTTTCAGGTGTGTTTTTTTGTTGCTTCGTAGTCATATTACTGACTCTCCGGTCCGCCCGAAGGCACACGGATAAAAATACTGAATGACCGGATCGCCGCAACAGCAACACTGGCGGGAACTGTTGTTGAGTCCTAAGGGCCATCACCGGCCACGGTACAACCCTTCCCGAAGGAAGTACGTCCCGTCATCGGTTGGAGGAGCCAGATCCCCCACCTTTTTTGTACCCTCCAGGGTAGCGAGATCCAACCACCATACCGAAAGCATCTCATTCTCATTTTAAGGTGCCCCCCGGGGTTTTTACATAGTATAGTAGAGAAAAAAGAATACATTTTAAATATGCTTTTTCCATTGATTGAAACCAAGATTTGACAATTATACTAAAATTACTACAGTTTATCACAATCTATTATAGTTTATTACAATTTATTACAGTTACTTAATACTAGTAATAAGATCACACATGTCAAATTTCCTTTATTTAAATTGTTGTGATTTTGAATTACATGTATGGGAAAGTACAATTCATAGACTGTTAACCCGTTGACGAATTAGGTATAAAAATGATACGAATCTGCACTTTAAATGCTAAGTCTGTATACCAAATTTTATGGATCAAGTTGTCAAAATTTTGAAGGTTTTGTGTTAACTTCTATTCGAACAACCATACAGACAGAATTTGTCTGAAAAGATTCCGTTTAAAATTTGATAGAAATCAACAATTTTTTTTGTATATACCAGATTTCATCTATCTAGCTCTAAGCATTTTTGAATTATCTTGTTCATTGGCATATATATTTCCAAAAATGAGCATTTCGGTCTCGGGGAGAATCAGAATGCGAAATAATCTTCAAAATCTCGAGTTCGGTTTTTTTTTTTTTTTTTTTTTTTTACGATTTCAATACTTTTTCCTTATATTCTTCGTATATGAGAAAGCAAAAAGGGCTTAAATTGCTTTATCTTCAAGAACCCACTGGGGAGCATTACGGGTTGGAATTTCAATACCTTTAATAATTTTCTTGACTTTTTCCTTCAGGACGCATCGCTTGTGCTCACATGACTGCCTACTCTATGAGCAAATTCGCTTCCGTTTGTTTCACTGAAGCCTTAAGAAGAGAAATGGTGCCTTGGGGAATCAAAGTTATCTCCATAGAGCCAGAATTTTTCAAGTAAGTTTGTGTCAGGGCCCAAAAAGTCTGCTTTTCAAGAAAAGATTTTTGTTGGTAAAAATAATTTTAAAAAGCTCATTTTTGTTGCTGTATTAAAATATGGCAATTTTTATTATTATTAATTTTTAATTTTTATCAACTTATAGAATTAAGAAATTATTATTAAAGTAATTATTATAAATATGATGAAATCGATTTTTTTTTCCTGTATTCTTGAAGTCCTTTTTGTTTTTAAATTATCTACTAGCTGGAATGAGGAATCAAATTTTAATTAAATTAACCAATTAAATAAGAATTATTAAAGTAATGTAATGTTAATTTCATATCAAAATAAGAGGAAAATTGATTTAAAAAATTCATCTTCATAAAAATGAAATACGTAGAATTAGATGAAAATGGACGTAAAGTAAGTAAGAAAGATTTTGACATTTTTTAGGCATTTCACAAGCAAAATATGTTAAGACTTTGGAAAGTAAATAAAATTTTATAGAAAATAATAATTTTGTGTAATAATAATAATTATATACATAATACTAATAATAATTTAGTATTTAAAATAAATCAGTCACCCATCCCCACTATTAGTCCGAAATAGCCAAGTTTTGTTTCATATGAAATCTCATGATTTTTAAATATGTCATCATTGGCTATCCGCTATTTTTCAACCTCCATCTTCGACAGAAGTTTCACAAACAATTCTCCACTGAGCCTTCTCAATGAGAAAACACGCAAGAGAATTCCCCAATTACAATTATCATTTCGAAAATGTTTGTTTCATTTGAATGCTCATGACATCTAGTAAGTCATCAATGGTCGCCAACAACTGAAGCGATTTCATCAATTTTTTGTCACCAAATTAGAATTTCGCCATACTGAAGAATAACTAACCAAATAAAAAGATCTATCATTGTTGTGCAAGGATGGTTTAAGATAACTCTTTTGTCGTGTTAAAAAGTAGCTCAGCAAAATTGATTGAAATAACTAATTTATCTTATTAATAATAGCTACTTTCGGTGATTACATTAATGCCATTAATATGACAAGTCGATAACTTGAAACTTGAAAGACGTAGGTTATTGGGATTTATAGCTACAATGGCTGTTATCCCCCATGATAAGTCGATGTTAATGATCTATATCTTATCAAAACAAAAGAATAAAAAATCTATTTTAAAATTACTTCAATGATTCGACCGAGGAATAAATAACAATACAGTCTGTTATGCTCTGAATGTCAAATGGGTGCAGTTAATAATTGTCTAAGTATTTGAGAGTTTAAAGAAAGATGATCAGATAGCTGTTGTTGGCAAGAACTTGTGTTAAAAGAAAATTGTAGGAAATATTTGAAAATTTTTACACAATATTGATACAGCATTTTTAGTAATTAGCTGATTTGGTAAATAGCGGAATTTGATGAAATCATTCTAGTTTTTAAAACTGAGAACTCTGTCTAAATTTTAGTTTGCAGTACAACTCGAATATGGAGGCAGACGATAATTGATAACGTATCTAAGTATAATGAGTTTTGGAACGAAATAAAAATTTATGAAATCTGTAAGCTAGAAATTTTATTTAATGACTGTGACAGAACTCTGTCGAGGCTTTACCTCACTGAGAATAGTATTTTTACAATAATATACAATGAAGTAGTATTTTTACAACAATATGCAATGAAATAATGTTTTTGCAATAGTATACAATGAAATAGTATTTTTGAAACTTTTTTGAAAAGTGATGACAGATGAAAGCAGGAAGCAAATGATGACCGATCTATAGTATCATTAAATTTCACACGAAACCAAAATTGGTGAAAACGGTATATTGGTTGTAATTGTAGGATCCATCTCTGCGTTTGTCAATTATTTTAAATATATTGATTGTGGGAGGAATAGTTTGGCCGTCGAAAGGGATTAATATTTAATATTTGAACTGTAGCTGAAGATCTTCCTAAAACTATAAAGTAGCCATAGTTAAATTTGGCTAATTCAGAGCAATGTGAAGCTTTAATGCTAATAAAAAATAGTTCAAAAACTTTCATTAAGGTCATATTACTTATACATAAAAATATACATCAATACAAGTTACATGTGAAAAGTTACAAACACCATTGATTTGTTAGATACTATTTAGCATATGCAGACATATTCTTTCAATCGTTGTCCCATCAATAAGGGGCAAAATACGAACCGATGTTGAGTAACAGCTGACTTCAACTGATCATCAATGATTCTTCAGTTGTTGGCAGTATTGTAGTTCCTTCAGGACAGCCACAGTTTCCAACATCCTCCATACCCTCTTGATAAACCACATTATTTTTAAATCGTATACTGGTTGCTTTAAATCATTGCTTGGTCATAATACTCATGTCATTTTGCATTGTATGGAAAATTAATGCTATAGCTTTACTACAATGTTTATTTAATTAAATAAAGTATTCATTGGAAAAAGCTTATACATAAATTATCTAATAGAATTATTTAATTATCTAAAAGGTACGTAATTTATCTAATAGAACTATCTAATTATCTAAAAGATACATAATTTATCTAATAGAACTTCCCATAAAAATTATAATGTTCCTCTATTGCTTGTAGCCTATACTGTAGTTTTACCATCATGAGCGTTTTAACATTAGCTATAAGAAATAAACAATTAAACAAAGTAGCCATTGGCAAATGCTTGTTCCATGATTTAAATTATTTAATAGAACTTCACCTAGAAACTATAATGTTCATTTATGGTTTGTAGATTATACTATAGCTTTACCATCACGAGCGTTTTAACTTCAGCCGTAAGAAATATATATTTAAACAAAGTAATCATTGGCAAAAGCTTCTTCCATAATTTAAATTATCTAATGGAACTTTTCGAGGAAACTATAATATTCATCTATTCCTTGTAGCCTATACTATAGCTTTACCACCAAGAATGTTTTAGCATTAAACATGAAGAATATATAATTAAACAAAGTCACCTTTAGAAAAACTTTCTTCTATAATTTAAATTATATAATAGAACTTCTCGTAGGAACTACTACGTTCATCTATTGCTTAATAGCCCATTCTTGACGAAAAATATCAATGGTTGCATTGTGAAACTTAGATAATTAAAAGTTTATGGGAAAAAAACACGTATTATTTAAAAATTTGAAATAAAAATAATAGACTATCTTATCATTAGTTAAATAGGAAGTTCAAAGGATCAGAGCAAAAGAGAATTAATGTTCCTCTATATTCTGTAACTCTTCCGTCATTCCAAAACTCCTAAACTACTTCAGTAATATTTTTTTTTTATATTTTCATCTCTCATATTGTTATGGAACTTCGATTCCACTAAGTCCGTAAAAGTCACCGGATTCGTTTGTAGTGGGTGTATACTGTAAAAACAATCAGCAGACCACAATAATGAGAGACGACAACGTTTATTAAACACGAAGACACTAATACACAAAGACGACAAATACGCTGCCGAGACGAAGGCAGGCAACACACAGCAGCTCACCATAACACACGGTAGCCCACAAGTAGTACAATCAAAGTACACAAAGCGGTCAGGCAAAATTCAGCAGAAAAGGGAATCCTCGCAGCTTCACTCTACATCTGTCCAAACGGCTGCAATTCTCCACTGTCTCCTCGCTTTAGCTGTATCCAACTGCCGACACACTACAACACGACTAGCTACTCCTCACAGGACTCGATGCTGCTTTCACAGTAGACACCAGGACTCCGCATACAGCTCAGTTCAGCAGTCGCTTGAGCTCCACACAACGCTTGGACAATTCCGCTGTTGCTTCACTATCCTCTCGACGACTCGATACACGACTAGGACTGACTACGATTGATTTTGGCTCAAGACTGCAGGCCTTTTATTTCCCGGAGGCGGGACAAGAAGGTTCTGAACCATTCAAGCGTATCTCAGTTCCTATTGGCTGGATTGCTAAAATTCTGGAAGCTTGCAGTAATATCTATTCTCGCGAAAGTCGCAAATTCGTCACCTAGTCACCAAATGGTCGCCAAGCCCAGAGATCACTGACGTGGCATCCAATCAGCGCCCAACAGTGCTGATCGTAAATCGGTCTTTCCTGTGACTTAACTAACTGTGCTGGGAAGCAAAATTTACAGGTTTGTAAGAATATAAAGAAAAAAATCTCAAATTGAAAACGCATCAAGAACTATAGAATCAACGTTATTAATGGATAGGGAAAAACAGAATCTCTTTTTAAATTTTACAAATTTGATGTATTTTTTGGAGGCTTAAAAAATATTCTAATTCCTTTTCAGAACTCCCTTGACTAACAAAGAAAACTTGAGGAAATACCTTGAAAATACCTGCGCAGGTGTGGAGAATGGAATCAAATTCGATTATGGAGAATTATACATGGACAGGATTAAAACTATGATTACGGATCTTTTTGGTTTGTCATCTTCAAAAACTCACATCGTGACAGATGCCATCGAGGCAGCCATTAGCACAAAACATCCATGCATCGTGTATAGGCCTTCAGCAAATATAATACGATATATTTTTTGGTATTACGCCGAAAAAGTTCCTAGTCACGTATTTGATGCATTCTTTAAAATGGCAAACATCGTGTGGAAAATTCCAGCTCCCAAGGCTGCACGAACGTAATGAAATTAATATTTAATCGATATTTAAGAAAACATGCAAATTGTTTTAGATCTGAAATAAATAAATATAGATTATCTTTATTATTTTATAGCAATAAGTTTTTAAAAATTTTTTAATTGCTTATAGGTAAACGTAATTAAAACAATTCGGTATTTTGGGATTATTCCGTCGACATGGGCATCAACGCTAGCGAAAATGCGTCAATACTCGCGAAATGCGCCAAAAGATTGTCATTACCTTTTGGCGATAATATCGGGTTTGGCGAAAATGGTTGACGGGATAATCCCAAAGTACCAAAATGGTCGACGAGATGATCCCAAAGTACCAAAATTTCTGTGTAAATTTTGCCAGTCATTGCAGTAAAATGTTTTATTAAAAATTTTATGTGAAAATTAGCCATACTATCAAAATTAACTTAAAAGATATATAGATAAAAGATATATATGAAAAGATATATATCAATTTTAAAAAACATTTATTCAAATATATTTTCATGCAGTTATAAGTGATTTCTTTATAAATTATTGATTAACAAAAAAGAGACATTTTCAAAACAAATTTGTATTAATTTTTTTCCATTGCATTATTGTTCCATTTCAAATTCAACTGAATTTATCAACAATTTTCAAAACATTTGGCGAATTCAGCAAGACTGAAACTTCCGCTACATTTTATATAAAATTTTTCTAAGATAAAACATTGTCTCAATCGCATCACCATATTTCCAATGATAGAAATATATTCAACATTCAAATCCTTTTTCTTATTTAAAATTATTTTTAACTGATTGTATCACTGGTTATTCTGAAAAGAAACTCTACTGTATTTCATAGGTAGTACTGTATTTCATAGGTATTTCTACTGTATTCATTTTTTATTCTTGTATTTTTGGTAACCTGTTATAATATCTTAATAAAACATTTTATATCATTTTTACTCATTATTTCACTTATTGTCACATCAAAGATTTAAATATCAGTATCAAACATAAGGCTTCCTTATTCCTTATATACGAAATATATAAAGATAAAATATAGTTATCGTAAAAAAAAAAAAAAAAAATCCAGACTTCAAATTTTGACGAATCTTCACGTTATAGACCTTCTTGAATACGAAAAGCACATCTTTAGAATTATGTCTATCCGTCTATTTGTGAACACGATAGTTAAAATACGTTTTGAGTTAAATGGATTGAGAATAAAATTTGGAATAGATTTTTTACGTCAAATTTATAGACGAATCTTCACGTTATAGACCTTCTTGAATACGAAAAGCACATCTTTAATATTATGTCTATCCGTCTATTTGTGAACACGATAGTTCAAAAACGTTTTGAGTTAAATGGATTGAGAATAAAATTTGGAATAGATTTTGTACGTCAAATTTGTAGACAAATCTTCACGTTAGAGACCTTCTTGAATACGAAAAGCACATCTTTAGGATTATGTCTATCCATCTATTTGTGAACACGATAGTTCAAAAACGCTTTGAGTTAAATAGATTGGAATAGAATACAATTTAAAATAGAATTTTTACGACAAATTTGTAGACATCTAACAAATTTTAAACGAAATCCTCAGAAAACCTGTATCTCCAGCTCCCTTGGTACAATAGAATATAGCAACTACAAAACATAGGTTGATAAAATTTTGAACTTATAATAGAGATTCTTATCAAATCTGGAACCAAATCCGTCAAGGAGTTGGCTGTCTGTCAATCTGTACTTTATATTCATGTAAATGCAATAATCCAAAAATGTAGCAACTTATGACTTATTCATGTAAATGAAATGTCGTTCACAGTTTTATCATCTAAAGTGTAGATTTTTCACAAATTTTGAATTAACTGTACCAAAAGATCGACCATCTATCAATCTATACTGTCGCATGCATGCAAGCGCGATAACTCAAAGACGCCATGACTTAATAAATGAAATTTGGTATGTGATCATCTGACTACAATTGTAGTTAGCTTCTGATTATAATTCGATTCCTGAATTCTGAATAATATAAAAAGTATAGGTATAGATATTTTTAGTATAATAGTAAGTAAGTTTTAGTATTTAATGAAAGTAAGTTAGTTTAAAATATAGTATAGGTATTTTTCCGAAGATCTTATTATTATTTTTTTCATTAAAGATTAATTTTTCAAAAAATGTTAGAGATAGTGATTTGAAATTTTTACTACTTTTTTTTGTATAAAATATATTTAGATGCAATTCCGAAAATTTCGCTGAAGTAAAGTGAAAAATATTTTTTCTGAATTAGTTTTTTTTTAAAAATATTACTCCTGACATATTTAAGATGCCTAATATCAGACATTCCATTTTTATAGGTATTTTTAATATATTTAAATTTTTAATTTAAATCTTTTTTCTCAACTTAATAGATTTTTATTTAAACGTAAAAAACCGGTATCTGAACGTCCCCCCATTCCATTCCCTGTAACATATCCGAGTGCAAAACCAGAGGGTTGTTTTTAATAACCAATTCAATAACTGAACCCAATAAAATTGATGCTATGTATATTTTCTAGAAAAAAAAGTAAAATTCGATTGGACTATACTGTAAATTTGTACTTGCTCTATTCAACAAGATAAGACGGCATTTTTAAATTTTACCATCATGGAGTTTGTGGTATAGCCTGTACACAGCAACGGAAAAACACTGATTTCTTTTGAAAGAATATTAATGCAACACTAGGAAACCTAATATATCGCTGACAACAAAAGATAGACACACAACGTTCTAGAAAATATAGAATTTGAAAGGAAGTTAACTCTTACAGCTCCTCTTAATTTCTTGCAAAAACCTGGCAAGAAATCAGGAGGAGCTGCGAATGCTTCAAATATTGATATTTTAATAAAAATCCTCGAAACTCCTTCAACTTTGCATAAAATTCTTTCCACTCAAAGGAAAGAGATGACAAAATTTCAAATTACTATAATAAGCAAGGAATATATAACAGAGAAAGACAATTGGCACAATTGCCGCTTCTTTTGGGCTAGAGAATGTCGTGTTATGGAAACAGATTTGAATCTAGGATTTTCTGATTTAGATTTCTTAAGGTGTATGTACACACTTGAAACTTCGGAAATCGTTCAAAATATCGAATTTTTTTTTTTATTGCCTAATAATGTTCACTGATCCTTTAGCTTTCAAACGATACCAAGATGGTGTCAATATTCGAAATATTTCTCGAGTTAAAATTATTTTTCTTGAGGTGCTTTCATTAAAAACTCTAGTTACGGTTTTTTAAAACTCATTTTATGAAGAATGATATTTTTCCACTTTGTTACTTCATTCAAACAATCATAACTCAACAAGAAATTAACCGAATACAGTTATTTATATATCAAAATAATCTGTATGAAATAGCGGATATTTTGAGCCTTACTCAAAGTTATATTGATAGAAAAAAATTTTAATAACTATTTAAAAGTTAAAATTACAGAAAAAATCTCGCTTTTTCTATTCATCGTTGACGAAAAAGTCTAAAAAAACTATATATTTTTATAACTTGATTGAGGCAGACAACATGAAAACTAATATTAGGCATAATTTCCAACTAGAACTGTGTGTCTGTACAAATTAGAATTTAAGATATCATGCTTCAAAGAATAGGCTAATTAGCTTATTAGATATTATTTAATTAATTAATAATGAGTGTAATATGATTTTTCTCACTGAAATGAGTTTAAACATATATTAATGACCTACTGTGAAAAAACTGGATTTTTAAAGTTAAAATTTAAAAAAAATATCTTCTATTGTGTACGTACACCTTAAATGTCAAAAATGCAACAGAGAAAGAAGTTAAAGAAATGTGAAGCGTTCTGAAAATTCCTCCGCTGAAAAATTCTCTATACCGCCAGTAGCAGAAAAAAAAACTTCTGAGAGGTACTTGATTGACAACCAGAATGATGAGCATAAAAGATGTGCTAATATGAAGACCACATGAGATTTAAACCTGATAATCGTTCTATGGTAGCAACACATCCAGCAAGCAGCATTCAACAGAAACAAAAAGTAAAAACTTTGCCTCGTCAACATGGACATTATTTAAACACAAATGAGAGATATTCCACTTTTTACATAAAATCTACTATTAGTCCTATCCATTTAAGTGCACCCTAAGCCTTGATCCCGAAACTTTGTTATGATCCAGGATTACCACCTGTGATGCTGGTGCGGAGACTTGGACAATCCAATAATTATCTGGCCCTAGCAAATTTTTTGAAATCAATATGGGATCGAAGGCGATCCAAACTGGGAAAAAGAATCTTTTTCAGAAACAAGAGTTACCTGCAACTTGGATGAACAAGGATGCTCCATGATCAATCCAGACGAATGTTATTCAGACTGTTGCCCGAGTGCAGTTGGATGCTAATCATATTGCAGGCCCCTTGCCCCTTTACGAGCCGGAATCTTTTTTTTTTTAATTACAGCCAGTTACCCCGTTACCACAAAATCAAGCCGTATAAAGAGCGATTATTGTGACTGGGTATTATGTTCATTAACTATCAAAATTTTTGCATAAAAAACAACGACCAATGAAAGTTCAAAGAATCTTCAAACTGTAAAAGGCTAGAAAGGGTGAACCGGAGTTTAACCCCCTTCTTCGCCAAGTTGCGATAACGCGACAAAGCTGGCAACCTCCAGACTGGCAAACCTATTATCTTTCGCTTTTATTATGCTCTATGATTGGACATCTGTTCCCTCTCTTTTGAACATTTCGCAAAACACGGCACAAGATCGTTGTTGGCGAGTTGCCAATTTTTGAAAATTGCGCCAAGCAGGGGGTTAAACTCCGGTCGTAATGGCTAGAAATCTTTTCCCTGATTTCTTTTAACATTTTTAAATTTTCAGGTTATTGTATATTGTGTTAAAATTACTATCCATAATGAGTCTATCTCTAATTTCTTTCAGTTCAACACATTCTATTAAGTAGTGCTGGATTGAGTATGAATGAATGTATATCACATATGAATGTCTTCCGAATCTGTAGAATTATTCAGGAAATCTTCCATGTCCCTATATAATTTGCACTGTCATCGAGTGAAATATTCTTTTTAAAATTTTTGGTTCAGGTATGAATTATATGTTGCATCCTTTGCACGACATCATCCACCTATCCTACCATTGTACAGCTATCTCTCTTCCAATTTCCTTCTTTAACATTTGGAATGATTTAAGGATTACAATATCTATTTGGTCTTTCTGTGCAGCCTTTTTCGCATATTCAGCTGCTCTCTCTTTTCCGCATATTCCGATGTGAGTCTTAATCACATTTAATTTAATCCATTTGTTCTTTTTAGTCTTTCTCAAGTTTTACTAGCTGGAACCTAGAAGGAAAAGTTTTTTTTTAACTCCAAGACTGTTGTTCCCTAGATTGAATGTGGAAGTCACAAGGAAGTCCAGGGTCAGAGCCAAGATAATAGCATAAATTTTCATATTTACTAGGATTTTTATTTCGTATCTTGTTCTTCTGATCACAATGAAATTGATGAATATATCAAAAATTATATTAACCAAAGTCATAAAGATCGATATGTAATTATTTCCCTAGATAAAATTAATGAAATAAATCCACTTTCGAAAATCTTAAAAAACATGAAAAATACATTTCTATTAATATTTAAACTTTGAAATAGAAGATAACAAAAATTAGAAAATGAATGTACATAAAAAAATAAATGAGAAAAAAAAATTCTTATTGATCAATATATATAGGCAAATATATTGCCAAGAGTACCAATATTTACAGTAAACATTATTTAGCCAAATAGACTTCTGAATATTGTAAAGGAGATGTATCAAGCACATATATTCAATAATACATTCATTAATACAAACAATATATGCTTTATCCAACAACAAATAATTTATTAAAGTATTCAAAAAATTTTAAATTCTTAATACAATACAAATCGCTTTTAGTGTTTTTCAAGAGAGCATAGAAATAATAATGAAAATGATGAGAAATAATTACTTACAGAGATAAAAATACTCGGAAGAAAAGAGGTAAATGTTTTATATATGCAAATTATTAATATTATAGAGAATTTTATTTTTGTTCCTGATACTTACTTAAAATAAATATTTAATGAAAATTAATTGATGGCACTTCTCTGTCTTTGCAGTACTGAGTATTCACTAGTTAAAAAAACGGTTGTTAAAATATTTTGCAATATTTTTTAAAAAATTTTATCATTTTTCATAGTATGAGATTGAAAGCACATAAAATACAATAAATTATTTTTACGACATGATACGAAAGTCATCTAGAAGGTAAGTTTTCGATAACCCGTAAAAATAAACAAAACAACATTTAATGGAAAGATTTATTGCAAAAGATACAACAATATTTTAGCTACTTTTCAAAGTAATAGTCATGGAATTAGTAGGCTTGTCATATTATAGAATAAGTAGTATCAGACTACCAGTGTTTTAAAATCTATCGTCTGAGAATGGAGCTAGGGTGCCATGACTATCTACAGGTTTTCGTCTGTGGGAAAGTGATGATTAGATTGGAATTTCTTCAACAGCAAAAATAGTTGGAAATCGCTGGGAGCAAGATCGTGACTATAGGGTGAATTATCAAAGATTTGAAAGCGAAACATTGAGGAGAGGGGATTCGTAGCCTGCGGGCGTGGTTGTCATGTCGTTGATGCTCAGTGGTTTTGTTATGTCATGGGACATAACAAAACCACTGAGCATCTCACCCCTCTTGTTCTGATAATCTTAATTGATAATCAATTTCGATTGGCAATTTCACTTCGACGGCATTAATGTAAGAGATCGTGAAAATTACAACTGTCGTTACAATTGTCGCATATGACAACTGGTAGACAATAAGTAGTTAAGCGTATTAATATAGTAGGCACCTTCATCATTCTCGCCAGCTTATGTTTTCACATTTCACGCTTTTTGCAGCGCCATCTTTTGGTTATATAGGAGACTTACTTTCTGGATGACTCTGATACATTCAAATTTTAATATATATATAGTTTCGTATAAATAATTGTCAAGAAAGAAAATCATTTTGATTTATTTTAAAATAAAATAATAAAAAAGCAAAAATGGTCACACCCAGAAATAAAACATGAAAATTATGATAATATATATTAATAGCAACGAAAACCAGCGCTTAAATTTATACATCACATAGAAATTCCTTGTATTTACAAAAAAGAAGGATTTTATAAGCTTTTATGTGTGAGCAAGCCTTTATTACATCAAACAAAATGAAATAAATAATGGAACAATAACAACAGAGAAAAATCCCATTTAGCCCACGTGCATCTAATTTCGTAACTCCTGAATAAGGAAAAAAGGCAAATGAATAAGCTTTAGTTCCTTTAAATGGGACAACATTAACAGAAATTTATTCCAGTCTTAAAACACAAATACTGATTTCTATCAAAACATGCATTTCAAAAGGAATTTCCGTTTATATTTCTAAATATTCCTATTTTTCACTTATTTTCCAACTTTGTAATGATTATCGAAATTCATTTAACTCTCCTTCCTTTACTAATGACACCATGGTTATTAAAAAAATTTCTAATTTGTTACGACTACATTTTAACACAATTTTTTTAGAATACGAAAAAAGAAAGTATAATGTTACAGAGCATTTTTTTTATTACTACGTATTATGACTGCAATGGGAAACTACCAAATTTAAATCTTTGACTATACATTTATTTGACACGACTTTTGTATTTGAATCGTATTTAATTTTTTGAACATGTGAAGACAGTAGCTTTTACGCAAGAATTAATTTATTTCTTTTATTCAGAATATATACTTCTACATGATATACAGATAACTTAAGCTTATTAGAATTATAAAAAAAATTATTTTACAAAAAAATTACATTTTTATTTTATATGGTTTTTAATAACTACAACTTTTTATTTTAAAGTTTTCCTCTTTATTTAAATGCGAAAAACTAGCAGTAAAATTTCCACACACAACTTAAGACATTTTCCCCCAGGAAAAAGTACAATTTCATTGAACGTTTAGTTCAGACACATTGTATTTTTCCTATAATAAAAAAATATTATTAAAAAATACAGGTAAATATGTGATATAAAATTTTATTTAATATTTACTAAATATTCTTAAGAAGATAAATTTTACAATAAGGAACAGTTTTCATTTATAAATAAGGAACACGATAATCTGTTGACCTTGCGTTTTGCGAAACAAAAGAAACAACTTAAGGAAATATTATCGAATAGCAGGTTAAAAGACGTCTATATGCAAGTGCCTCATAATCCTTGATTGCCTCCTAATCTTTATGGAAATCACGATTGGAGTTCAAACAGCGACACTTTTAGACTCATTCTTCCATTTTTTCGGTGCATGAACTTGATTAACATTTCCCATGGATCGCGTCTTTATAGCTTGGCTTACCTGTCTTTCGTGTACCGTTTTGACTTTCGAAATTGTTTGTATAGTACTACCATTTATAAGTTCCTATTATTATTTACTTGCCAGAAATGTATTTGGTTTGATTATTGGGCACTGGTTCTTTGTATTTTTCCGAAACTGTATATTCAGGAAGCGTATTAATCCAAATAAAAAGGCTGTTTTTATTACAGGTGAGTAACTCTATACATTATCGTTCTTCATTTTGTCTTATTTATTTTTAAAACTATTTTGATTAGGTTTTTTCCTATTATTATATGCTACACTATTTTCATATGATTTCCAAAATTTTTCGAATTACTTTTATTATATTCAAACAGCGATAATTAAGACGCAAAAAATTAACAAAGAGTGAATGCAGAGAATATTCGCGCGGAGAACATTTTGTTCCTCTGGCAGAATTGTCAAGACGATTTTGCACTAAGTTTTAATTTGTATTATTTTTTATTATGTATTATTCTCTCGCCCCTAATGAACACTCTTTCTGAATTCATTTTTTATAAAGGCCAGTGTATTTTATAATTTTGTCAATATGCTTAATAAAATAATATATTCTTGATAAATAACATTTTAAGGAAATGCATTGGTGAAAAATACTATACTCAATAAATTAAACGTATCACTGTAGTAAATAGTTACAAACTGCATACATTTTCAAAAGGCTTTGGGTTATCCTTATTTAAGATTAACCTTAACTTTTAATCAGCTATAAAAAATTTACTGGTAGAGTACTGGTAGAATACCAAGTTTTTCCTGGTTAACAAGAGAGGGGGGGGGGGGTGCCAGTTCAGGTGTCATCCTTGTCATCTGACAGCGGTTCAAAATTACGAGGTCCATCCCAAAATAGCCCTAGTGTTGCTTTAAAACGGAACGTTAATACAACTAAAAAGAACCAATTATATCTAGCAATTTGTGTATTTTTGAGATGGTGAATACTGCAGCATAATATATAATAAGAATTATTATCTTAGAAAATTTCAATGCGCTTGCGTTTTGTATCTTGCAAAAAGCCAAGGCTACGACTCTTCGTAAAGTAAGATGTGAATTTACAAATCTCAAATATGGACGTTATGCTCGTATTTTTTACTGAAGGCATGAAATATCGATTCGACTGAGAAATAAATATGATTTAAATAATAATTATTGCTGCTTATTATTTTGAGAATTTCAGTCATTGAATTATTTTACGAGGCTTTCAGATCATCAAAGTTACCAACTGTTATAAGCTTTTTATATAATTATTAATAATTTTGACATCTTAAGTACAGTGGTGGTCAAAATTGTGGACATTTTTGAAATTTTTTATATTTTCTAACTTTGTATACTTATAGAAAATGTAACTTTTCTCAAAATGCAAACTCTTACATGTCATTTTAAAGAGAATTTAATGCTTATTTCAATACAAAAAGAAAAAATTCAAATATTTGCAATACAAAAAAAAAGTTGAGGGGCAATAATTATCAAGATACATTAGATGCTGATGACTGCAGTGAGTTATCAATACTTAGAAGAGAAACCTTTGTTTTTTCTTACAGCTTCACACTGATGTTTCATTGAGACGACGAGAGTTTTAAGCTCCACCTTCATTATTGCATGATGCCAGGAACAATGATAGTATCAATTAATTCTTTTTTATTTGATGAATGCTTCATATGTACAAGAGTTTTCAAATGATGCCATAAGTTTTCAATAATTTTGAGGTTAGGACTGTTTCTTGGCCATGATAACAATTCAGTGCTCTTTGTACTAAACCGCTCTTTAGATATTTTTGCTATGTGACAAAGAGCTGAATCCTGCTGGAAAATAAAGGATACGTTGTTGGGAAAGTGATCACTGTTGAAAGGTGTAAGTTTTGGCTCTAAAATAGTGTCAATGTATTTTCTTGCATTTAATGTTCCTGTCATAACATGAAGAAGACTAATAACGCCTGCTGTCATGCATAACCAAATCATAATACTAACTGAGTTCTTCATAGTTGCTTGAATGCCATCAGGATGTAGCTCTTCGCCTATTCTGTGTCTTACCTATTTTCACCATTACTACCGAATAACAATATCTTTGTTTCATCACTCCGTATAATTTATGACCACTGATCATCTGTCCAATTAATGCGTTCATTTGCCCACTGTAATCTTTTTATACGCTGCTGTAAATTGAGGTAAGTTTTTTCCGAGGAATTCTACCTCTTATTCCAACATCTAATAATCTTCTCCTGATTGTTCTTGAACTGACAGAAAAGCCAGCATCATTCAAATGATTGGCCACTGATGACATTTTTCTATTTTGGAGACATAGCCCTTTTGTTCTGCTTTCATCAAAATATGTGGCGCACCTTTTTCAGACATTTCCTGCTTTGTTTTTTATTGAATTTGTCCCCTGATATCGTAAATAATACTTTCGGACTTCAGATGTAGTCACCGAACCAGCCTCCTGTTTTGCTATTTCAGCATAAGAAAGATCACATTCACGTAACACAATAATCATAGTTCTCTTTCTAAGTGTCCAATCTATTCTTTTACTTGATGTCATTGCTTCTTGACTAAATATTAGAAATATTTACAAAAATTCCAACTATATATTAAAAAGTTTGACAAAATTTCTGACTTGGAATTTGATTACATAAAAAACAATCTTCCTTTTACAGAAAAAAGCACAATAATGACTTGTTACAACTTTAAACATGATCTCAGCTTCTGCTAGCAGTTATTAACATTTAATTGATTCCCAGAACAAGAACAGTGATTTTCCAGGAAAATTAGAAATTACAATCCACTTCATCACTCAGATTAATTATTCACTTCATTAATCAGATTAAAGTAAAAATAACTATTTTGTATTGCAAATATTTGAATTTTGCTTTTTATATTGAAATCGGCATTAAATTCTCTTTAAAATTATATGTAATAGTTTGTATTGACTTATATGTAATAATTTGTAATAGTATTTGACTTGTTTGAAAATTCTAATATTAAATATATCATAAAATATAAGTATTTTATAATAGGAACATATGGTGATTATATATTTCTATTCTAAAACGTGTACCTGAATTCATTTCTTTTAGGAACCTCAAATTTCGATTATATGTGCGCAGTATACCTATTTTTTCGAATACTTGTCAAACTGTCGGATCCATTATATGAGAAGTGTTTTTTTGTTGTTGTTGTTGTTCTAAAAAGTACTGGAAGAAGGGAATTGATAATTATAGAAAATTTAGAATTCTTATTAGTAGGGTAACCTAGATGCACAATCTATAATATATGTAAGTTCTTGTTTACATCCATTCACAAATAGTTTTAGTTGATGTGCATGATTTTTACAAATTGTATTTGTAAACAGAATTATATGTATGCCCACAGTTATTTGTTTGCAGTACCGCGTGTAATTTATGGCACTATAACGGTTGCATTATATTTAATTGCAATGAATAAATCTTGTTTAATAATAATTTTTAGTTTAAAAAAAATTAAGATTATGAATGGAAACCTAAATTTACTCTACCCATCTAAATGATGGGTTTCATTAAAAGCAGGAATATAACTAAT
>JAPMOR010004627.1:667304-725648 GCA_026543865.1 Argiope aurantia
TTTATTAATGTTGTTATCTTTAAGAAAATCCAGAATTTCTTTGTTACAATTACAGCTTGCAATTTTTACCTAAATTGCCGTTAGCTTTGTTTTTAATGGGCGGGAATCACAATCGATAGCTTGGGATTTTCTGGACTGTTAGAAGGTATGTTTTTCCTTTTTGTTATATTTTTTACCTTTTCATTATTTCTTCTGTGTTTAATTTGTCTGTTTTTGGTATTTTGGTGTTTTTTGTTATTGTATTTTTACTTATTAGTAGTTTTTCTTCTAATTGGTTGTTTTGTATTTTCCTTTCTGTTAAAATGGTATATCTCTTAGGCCTAATTTCAGGGGATTTTCGGGTCACGAAGGAATCATTATTAGACGTTTGTCTGAATTTCCTTTACAGAAAAAATCCCTTTTTTGAATCCCTGCCTGAGGGTGACTCTTGAAAAAGTCCTCAGGCCGGATTCTTCCTTTTTTAATCTTTTTTAATATTTTTATTTGGTTTTTTTGTTTTTCCATTTTACTTTATTTTTATACTTTTGTATCAGTTCATCTGTGTTCTAGAAGTAGCTGCATTTGCGCTCTCTAAATACTATGAAGTTTTTACCTGTTCCATTTTTGGTTTTGTTTGAATAGATTATATTTTTTGTTGCGATTTTGAAGTTGTTTTGCTTTCGTTGTCATTTTAGTTTAGTTTTCAAACTATTTCTTGCTTTTGATTGGTTACTTATATATATATATATATTCGACATGAATGTCTTGCGTTTTCGTTTCCTATATTATATTGGCTTCAGTGTGTAATGTATATCTATAGTATACTCAAGCATTAAAAAGCTCTAATCTTCAGACTTCTTCCAAGTCAACAATTTTATTTGATTATACTGAAATCCCGTTTTGTAGCAACATAAGAGATATTGAGAGATGGAGTTTGTGAAAATTTGATCTTGAATCTTTAATTTGAACTAACGTTTGAACCACTAACAAATGGCGAGAATTACTCTTGAGACGATATCACACTCCACTTACAGGTGGATGTTTGGCCTACTAGATTTAGCAATCTTCAAAGTCACATACCAATCGGATGCTTAGTGGAACTGAGTTTCGAACCTGAAATTCTCCAATTCAGAAGCCAAAACCTTTCCGTCAGGTAACTGTGGTTTTGAAGTCAATGACGGACATTTAAACAGCAGGGATTTACCGAGAATTAACTTTGTTTAGTCAATGTCATATGATTTATAGCAAATTTTGATAAGAAGGAACCTCTGACTTGTTGAAAAGGTCTAAAACAAAGGTAGGAAAAAGCTTAATGTCTTCTTTCAATTCTATTATGATGAAATTAGTAGTTATGACACAAATGAAAGAACTTTTATCTGGCTTTTCTATAAACTTATATCATTATATTGATTTTAAACAACTATCTAATTAAATGATTAAATCTCTGATTATAATAAAAGGAAATGCGTTTGTATTGGATAGACATCTGGAATTACTAAGCAAATGGACTTCTATTTATAAAATAAAATGCGAACGGGTTTCGGTAATTGAAATTTCGCACTTCAATGTTTTTTAAAAAATTTAATTCGAATCGTTAATAATTAAACACAATTCTGCATTTTCGAATAATGATTATAGAAAATATATCGATACAAACATTGATTTTCATTGTCTGAAATAAAAAACAGCTTCCAAAGAATACTAATTCCAAAGAATACAAAGAATACTATTTTGTCTTAAAATCCTTTTTCCTAATTTAAACTTTTATTTTTAAAGAATATAATAAAATATGATTTGTAGAAATATCTTATCCTTCTTTATTTTAATGAAATTCAAATCCATTTCATTGCTCCCTAAAATCATCAAAACATATATTTTTTTTCCTCTTTTAAAATTATCCTCAATTTTTACTAGCAGATCTTTTAAGGAAGGTAATTTCATTATAATCATATTTTGTCTACAATTTTAACAAATGTTTAAGAATTAATTCTTAAAATATAATCTGTAATATTGCGTTCTTTTGTTATATTGAAATACAATTTACTTTCCAAGTTACACAATGTTTCGTCCATCCGTCTGTCAGTCTGTTACAAAGATAACTCAAAAACGCTTCTAGCAAGATGAATGAAATTTGATATACGATCTTTATATCAAATTTCGAAAATAAGTTAACGCTATAATTACAAAACGATGAGATTAGATAAATAATATTCTGTATACAGATTAAAATCTATGGTGTAGACATTTGTCAAATTTTGAGTCAAATAAAACGAATGGTTGACTGTCTGTCGATTGGTACTTTCAGAAATGCGATAATTCAAAAACGCAGTGCCAAATTTTTATTTTAATCAGTTGCGAAAAATGTGCCTAAAACACGAATTCGACTCTTGGATACTATTAACGCATGCCAGGAATTAAACGCCAAATAACTCGCCAAGGATGGCACAATAGAATCAGAAAAAAATGCTAAATTCATGCCAAAAATTTTATTTTGTAACTACTGCATGCCAATGCAATGTAGGGGCGTTCTCTGTCATGGCAAGTTTATTAGAGAGTATGCGAGAAACTTTTGGGGTGACCACTTGTGTAGCGATCGAGGAGGAAAAGTTCTTTAATCATTATCCTTTTGACTTCCGTCTTTAAAATAATTTGAAGCTTTAACTATATAGAAAAAATAATCTGCGATACTAAAAAGTTATTGAAAGCTGAAATAGAAAGATGCCATAACTTTACAAAAATTAATACTAATTCTTATTTTCTGAAGTGTTACTGTATTTAGTAGAAAACCTGTGGTTATATCAACGAACTAAAAATCCTGCTACTATTTTAATTTTTGATATACAGAAAGAATTAATTCCTGCAATAGACCGAGAAATTAATTAGAAAATATGAAAATTAATACACGGGACCTATGTTGATATTCGGACTAAATTTTGATGCATAAGTAGAATGAAAATGAGTTAAATGTCTTCTGTCTAATGAAATATATGATTTTGATTTTTACATTAAGCAGCCAAAGAATTGTTAAGTAGAATGAGCCTAAAAAATGGGAGATTTAAAAAAAATTATTCTTTTATTTTGATTCTATAGAATAATAATTCAAATAATAATAATAATACATTTATTAGCTAACTTTAAAGTACTGTAAAGTACTGAAGGACTAGACACTTTGGTGAGATGGCGACAGAAACTAAATTTAGTTGGTGCCGAGCGGAATGATGTGGTGTGCTTGAAAAGGAACACCGGAAGGGATAGTTTATTAAAATTTAAAATGTTTCATATTTAAATGTTAGTTTTTGTAAAGTTGTGTAATGTAGTGATCGTTCCTATGAGTCAAAAAGAAAATAAACCAATTCGGTTTAAAACTCGGCTTTTTTCTTAGGACTAATCCACGCTACCATATTACAGTACATGTTAAACTAATTACAGCACATAAAAGAAGAGCTTAATTTTTGGAGATTATTCTACAGAAAGTGAAAAGCAATAGTATAGCAATGAGTGTATTGGTTACAGGAGAATAACATCATATTTTCACCCCTTCTTCATATTTAGCTTAAAAAAAAGAAATATAAATCTACTAATCATTTGTCATTAAAATGATCCCAAATTCCAAAAATGTATTTTTGGAATTTATTCACTCCTTTTTTTTAATACAGAGAGGTCAGAAATGTTGAGATTCGTCAAAATCACAAGTTGTGGATTGCAATAAAATGCTGGGAGAAAAAATAATCACCCAATTTTTCCATTTCTAATTTCAAACCAGTTGAAAATATGTGGATGAAATAGAATGCAACTAATGAAGCTTTTTAACGCAGGCATCACAAATTAAACTAAAAAGCACTCAAAAGCGGGAAATAAAATTTCTTTTCAATTCCTAACCTTTAAATTTCTTTTAATTCAACGCAAAAATTCTTTTTTAGACCTGAACTTTCAGGAGATTGTAGCAATCGAAAAAATTTTGAGGTAGAAGTTATTCGTAATGATAATACGATAAGTCATCAAATAAGAATTATATTTATAACTTCAATATTAAAAGAAATTATTGGAAAATGTAAATTTCACATGATAACAATGACAAAACATTTGACTGAAAATTTAATTTCCATAATTATTAAATATTGATATAATTCAGTTAAAAAATTGATTCAGTTAAAATCGGCTGAATTTTTTGATGATTACAATATTTTGATACTTCATGAAACAAGAAAGTAAAAAGAAAATTCAAAGTTAGATTATCAAACCAAGATTAAAAGCATGCAAAGATGAATAGGTTGCTAAACAGGTGCTGTAGTAAAAGTACTGGCAAATAATATTTTCTAATATGAAACTATTTTACACTAAGAAATATTATAATGTCAAAAATGATGTTTATATTCAGCAAGTCTCGTGGACATACCTGAAATTCTTGGAATTGTTAACCGTTTTCAGAACAAGAATTCTATTATGCATTTATTCTCGAATGTCCATCAATGGGAATTTGTCTCTGAAATTAATCGATAAAAAAGTAAGAATAAATGTAAGATTTTATAACAATACATTTATCGCCACATGCTGATATATTGTATCAAGAAAAAGAAAAAAAGAAAGGAAAAACTGGATATTTCAACAAAATTCTGTATCTTCATTGCAACCAAATCAATACAGGTGCAGCTCCATGCCAGTTGTTCGAATTTTACAAAGCAGGAGATTTGGCTATTTTTTCTCATGATCTAAATCCTTAGATTATTGCATATGGAGGATTTCAGAAATTAAAGTAAATGTTAAGTAGCACAAAAACTTTAACTCTCTCATAACTTCAATATTGCTTGAATGGAAAGTATCCCCTAAACTGATTCATGCAGCAATCGAATTGTGGTATATACGATACTCTTTAGTGTACTTATGATTTCTTATTTAATATTTTTAAAATAAAATAATTCAATATTAGTAACAGTATTTAATATCCACCCTGTATTAATAGCAATACTAATGCTATTAATATGATGGCCAGATAATCGCCGAAGGTTGTTAATAATTGAATAATTAAAGCAAAATATTAATCGAAATTGAGACTTATTTTTTATTGTAAGATTTTATAAATTATTTGTGATAATTTATTTATGACAATTATTTAATAAAATGTAAATGAATACTTGCATTATTGAACATATAAATCAATCGATAGAATGTTGCTAATATATGTCCTGATCCCGCCATATTTAAATAATGACCAGCACGTGGAAATAAAATTTACTTTTTTTTCTAATTTACATTTGCAAACTTTTTTAATAACAATATCTCCTATAATCTAGAACTTTGGGCAGTTGTAAACAATGCCGGTGTGTACAAAGGACTTGCTGTAGAGTTCACCCCAATATCTGATTTCGAGGACATACTTCAAGTGAATACTTTAGGACAAGTCAGAGTGACGAAAGCGTTTTTATCTCTACTCAGACAAAGCAAAGGCAGGATTATCAATGTAAACAGCATAGCAGGTAAGGAAGGATATTTTACATGGAGTACTTTTTTAAAAAAAGATTTGACACTTTTATTTGTATTCTAGAATATTTATACTCTGTTCATATACCACTGATGGAAAAGATTTAACTTTTAAAAAACTGTTTCTGTGCTTTCCTTTATTATCTTAAAAAGAAAATGATGGGTTGAGAAGACGAAATAGGGGTTCATGAGAAAATTTATTTAATACTCTGCCTGTCCAAATTTAGTTGTGTAATTTGCCAATATCTTCCATGATAAAATAGATGATATTCATGTGTATATTTATTGGGAAAATGATAAATGCTTTTTCTTGACCTTATTTCAGGTTATATTATTGAATAATATGTTGTACTTCTTTTACACTTTTTTGCAGTTTAAAAACGTTTTTTTTCTTTTCCTCTTTTACTTCCTAATATGCAGTCTTTTGAATCATCTAAAAAATACTCCACCCCATTTAAAATGTGTAAGATATATTTTGTTGTAATAATTTATTTTATTTAAAAAAAAAATTATTTTTATTGGAAGTTTTTCAATCTGCAGTTGATTTTTATCCAATATCTTTTATTGTTCTAATTTTATTATTATATTTTCACAATATACCTAAATGATTGAGTATATGAAAATACTATTAATATTCAGAAATATACACTTTTTGTTCGCTATGATTTCAATGAGTTAATACAGGGTGTTGCCGAATTCGACCGACAAATTCAGAGGGGTGATAGTAGGCATCAAGAGGATAAAGAATAACCATACAACATGAGGTCCCAAAAGATGTTTGATAGATTAAAATCGCAAAAATATAGAGAGTCGGAGAACTGTTGGAAACTGTAAAAAATTAATAAAAAAATAACAAAGGATGTTTAAACTATGAATTTTTTGAAATCAAATTCATAAAAATGTTTTTCATGCTGGTAACATGGGTATTTGATGATCTAGGGGTCGTAAATTACTGAAAATGAAAAAGTATTTTGGAACCCATATTTGGAAAAACATTAAAACTTGAAAAAAATAATAAAAGCTTGAAAATGTAAGGAATTTTATATTCCATAATTTGATATAAGCGTGTAGTATGAGAACTGGAGAGTTTTAAAGATATTCAAGAAAAAATAAAATGGGAACCAGAAAACATCGCTGCAACATCAGTACCGATGTTCGCAGAGAGCGTTGTCAAATTCGAAAGACAAATTCAGATCAAGGATAATAGACATTAAGTAGATGAAAAATTACTAGAAAACACAGGGTGATAACACAAGTGATATTAAGTATTAAGGAGATGAAAAATTACCAGAGAACATAGGGTCGCAGGTAACGTTTATTCAATGAAAATCACAAAAACAGATGTCGGAAAGACATTGAGTCTCTCGAAGAGAATGGCACTATGAATGCGAGGATTAGGAACATCTTCTCGATTAACAAGGTAATCGAGAAGAAGTCTTCTCGTATGTAAATTTTTCATGCGTTCGAGAAAAAAAATGCAGAGAGCAAATATTCATTAATGAGCATTGTAAAATTGATGATCGTTATACTTCATTCGCAAACAACAAGTCAGATTTCACGAATTTGACTAAAGTGTGCTGGCGCTTCATCATGCATTAACTAAATTGTCGGTGCTCTCTGCAGTAAATCCGAAGGAATGTGCTGGAAAAAAACAAAGTACTTTTTGCCGCTCAGGCCTTTGGGCAGAAGATACGGTCCAAATAGAAGACTCTGCGCAGATGTTAATATCAAACTTGTGTTGTAAATTCGACGAGATAGTCATATGGGGATTTTCGAATCACCAAATATTCGCATTATGCGTGTTGAAGACACCTTATCTCGTAGAGCAAGTTTCATCTGAGAATAAAACTCTTGCAGAAAAGTGTGCATCATCCTGTGTGGCATCAAGCATCCTACGTGCGGACTCCACCCGATTTGTGATTTTCATTGAAAAAACATTGCCTGCGACCCTGTGTTTTCTAGTAATTTTTCATCTACTTAATGTCTATTATCCTTGATCTGAATTTGTCTTTCAAATTTGACAACGTTCTCCGCTAACATCGGTACTGATGTTGCAGCGATGTTTTCTGATTCCTATTTTAGTTTTCCTTGAATATTTTTAAAACTCTCCAGTTCTCATACTTCACGCTTATATCAAATTATGGAATATAAAATTCCTTACATTTTCATGCTTTTATTTTTCTTCAAGTTTTAATATTTTTGCAAATATGGGTTCTAAACTACTTTTTCGTTTTCAGTAATTTACGACCCCCTAGATGATCAAATCCGCATGTTACCAGCATGAAAAAAACAGCTTTAAAGAATGTGCTTTCATTTAAAAAAAATTATAGTTTAAACATCATTTATTATTTTTTTTATTAATTTTTTAGTTCTCAACAGTTCTCCGACACTCTATACTTTTGCGATTTCCACCAATTAAACGCCGTTTGGGACTCCATGTTGTATGGTGATTCCTTATCCTCCTGATGCCTACTGTACCCCCTCTGAATTTTTCGGTTGAATTCGGCAACACCCTGTATAAAGGAGGATGTACATGGAAGCTTTTGTGAAAAAAGAAAAATTGGCTTCAAAATTGAAGACCTTTTCTAAAACTTTAAATGTGTTGCAACATTTTTTCATAAATGTTCTTACACATCATAATAATTAATATTCATACTCATTTACGGGATTACTAATTTAAATTTCTTTTTCATTTCTGAAATTTTAAGTTATGTTTAAGGCCTTTTTAGTTTCAATAATTTTATGTACAAAATGAGTTAAAATTCTAGATACGTACTTCAACTAAATCTACCACTAATACCTAAGTTATGATATTAGACTTTATATTAGACATTAGAATTAAGTTTTTATGACATTAGATTTCAAAATCAGGATTTGTTAAAATTACTTATTTAAACTTGCGAAAGGCATAAATGTTTTTTTTGGGTGTGTGTGTGTGTCTGTGTGTGTGCTTGAAGAATGTGTTGTGTTCGTGCGTCAACAAAAATAAAATGCAGACAAACTTACTATAAAACTAAATCTTATTACATTATAGATAATATTATCAAATTTACATCAACTTATTTTCATTCAAAATTCTAGCATCGTTTTTAAACAACAAATTTAAAGTTCCAAAAAATATCACTGTTGCCAATCTGAATTTCACAACTATTTACAAAATAAAATTTATAATTATTAAAATAATCGTTAGCTACTTTTAAATAAAATATTTACGATTTATGTCGCAACATATACTCCCCTACCAGTAACGAATGTTACGTTAGAAAGTAGGAAGTAAATATTTTAGTAGTAGTATAAAGTAGGAAATAAGTCAAACTTTAAATTTTGAATCTCAATGGCGTCTTAATGATTCTATCAGTTCGAGATTGTCTTAAGGCTGGTTTAAGATCAGGTTGAGACACAGTTTCCTTGGTTTGAATCTTAGCTGGTTGTGGCGCAGGCGTAATCTTCACACAAGTTGGAGTTGTAAGCTGCTCTTCAGGATTTTCTTGTGGTAGTAGATACTCTGGCTTTAATCTGTCTATAATTACATTCACTTCTTTATTCTTTATCCTCAGAGTAAAATATTTTGGTGTACGGCTGATAACAAAATATGGACCTTCATAAGGGGGTTCGAGTGGCTTTCGTACTCTATCAATGCGAAGGAAAACGTGAGAAGTTGATTCTAAATCTTTGTGCACAAATATTTTTGGATGACTTTTTCGTTGAGTTTCTTTTGGTCTCATCAATTCCATAATATTTTGTAAATCATTTATAAATGTTCCTGGTGACATATGCGGTATATTTGCATCAAAGAATTCTCCAGGAAGTTTGATATTCTCTCCATACACCATTTCTGCTATTGTATAATTAGTATCGTCATGGATCGCCGTTCGTAAACCCAAAAGTACTGTTGGTAACTTTTCACTCCAAGATACATTATTGTGGGCTTTTAAAGCAGCCTTTATCGATCTACGTAGTCTTTCTACTTTTCCGTTACACTGCGGGTGATAGGCTGTAGTATGCGAAAGCTTAATGCCGCAGATTCTTGACATATTTTGAAATATCTCTGATGGAAATTGGGTTCCACGATCAGTAATAAGATTCCAAGGTACTCAAAATCTTGCTATCCAGTTGTTGTAAAAAGCTTTTAATTTTGTTTCCGCAGAGATGTTTTCCAGCGGAATAGCTTCCGTAAAATTCGTGTATCTATCTATACATGTTAGACAGTAGGTGTTGCCATTTGAAGGTGGTAGTGGACCTACAATATCGATATGTATTTCTCGAAATCTTCCTGATGGTTTTTGAAATTCACCCAATACTGATTTTGTATGGCGGGTTATTTTAGACTTTTGGCATGGAATACACGACTTCGCCCACTGCTGGACATCTTTCTTAATATTTGGCCATATAAATTTGGAAGAAATTAATTTTACTGTTGATTTAATTCCCGGATGGGACAATCCGTGAAATTGATGAAATATTTTCATGCGAAAATGTTTAGGTATATAAGGTCTAATATGCTGTGTTGAAGTATCGCACCATAAATATTTTCCAGATGGAAGCAGATTTTTTTTTAAATGACAAACTTGTAGATTTTTGACAGGTTCGAAATTCATCATCTTGTTCTTGTTCTTTGGCATAATCTATTAAGGCAATTTCCTCAATTCTTGATAACGTATCCGTCACCACGTTACTTTCTCCTGTAATGTATTTAATTTATGTTGTGAATTCTGAAATATATTGAAGTTTTCTAATTTGGCGTGGAGATGCTTTATCGGACTTACGCAAAAATACGTAAATTAATGGCTTGTGGTCAGTATACATTGTGAATTTTCTTCCTTCTAGAATATGTTTGAAATATTTAATGGATAAATAAATTCCGAGAAGTTCCCGATCGTATGCACTGTAATTTTGTTGTGCGTGGTTAAGTTTCTTGGAAAAACATCCAATTGGTTTCCATCTACCATTTCAAGTTGTTGTAGAACTGCACCCACTGCTGTATTTGAAGCATCTGTGCACAATGAAAGAGGTAATTCTGTATTTGGGTGAGATAGCACAGCAACATTTGCCAAAACTTTTTTACATTTTTCAAACTGCTCAATGGCTTTCTTGTTCCAAGTTATTTTCCGATTATCTTTTTTCTTTGCTCCTTTTAAGTATTCGTGCAAAATGGCTTGAGTACTAGCGGCGTTCTTCAAAAAACGACGGTAGAAATTAACCATTCCAAGGAAAGTCCGTAGTTCATGAATAGTTTCAGGCAGTTTAATATTGAGAATTGCTTTAACTTTTTCAGGAAGAGGTTTTGATCCTTCACTTGTAATTAAAAAACCTAAAAATTCCAGTTCATTAACTCCAAAAATAGATTTAGAAATATTAAGTCTCAATCCATATTTTTGCAATCTGTCAAAAACTAATTTTAAGTGTTTTACGTGTTCTTCTTCTTTAGTTGACGCAATTAAAACATCATCCAAATATGGGAACACAAAATTTAGTCCTCTAAATACCTCATTGATAAATCTTTGAAAGGTGGAAGGAGCATTACGCAGGCCAAAACTCATTACATTAAATTCATATAAGCCGAAGGGTGTTATTATAGCAGTTTTTTTCTTATAAGCTTCATTAATCGGAATTTGGAAATATGCTTTATGCAAATCAAGTTTAGAAAATATTCGAGTATTCTTTCAAATATGGTTGAAATCTTCTAATCGAGGTATAGGATAACGATCTGGTATGGTTTGAGCGTTCAAACGTCGGTAATCCCTACATGGTCGGAAGGAACCATCTTTCTTAGGCACCATGTGAAGAGGGATGGACCATTGCGATTTAGATGGTCGAATAATATCATTTTCTAACATGTATTGAAATTCCTGTTTTGCTATATGTAATCGCTTGGAATCCAGTTGTCTAGCTTTGGAATAAGTAGGTTGTCCTTTTGTTGTGATAAAATGCTGAACATCATGTTAAAATTTAGATACTGTTAAATTAGGTTTAGTTAAATTTGCGTATTGTTGTAACAAATTAGCATATTTAGAAGTTTTATCCAAAGTACTAATAATATCATCAACAGATACTGTTGTTACGTGGTGTCGAACGGACAGATTAGTTATTCCATCAATAAGTTGTTTGTTATGAATATCTATTAGAAGCTTAAATTTATTCAAAAAGTCAGCTCCTATTATTGCTCTATCAACTTTAGCTAATATAAAAGGAAATTTAAATTCTCTTCTAAGTCCTAAATTTAAGTTCAAAATTTTAGTTCCATAAGTAGGAATTTCTGTTCCATTCGCTGCATATAATTTAAAATCATCTATTGTTTTATTTCGGCGAGTTGCAGGAATAAGACTAACATCAGCTCCTGAATCCACTAAGAACCGCAGTCCTGTGTTTTTGTGCTTTACAAATAAACGAAACTTGCGGCTTTCATTAATATCAGCAACAGCGGTAGCCGCTAATCCTGTTGCATCCTGGAGTGTCCCGCCTTTTCGCTCCAAGCACATGGCGAGTAACATTTATCAGGTCGGCAACGATCGCCAAATTTAAAATGATAAAATTTACCTTTCTGGTTAAATAGCTTAGTTGAACGACTGCGACTTCGAGATATATTCCGGTGATGATTTATAAATTTGGATCTAGAACGGTCATTTATTTGCATCGAATCAATTTTTTGTTCTAAAGCAGCTATTCTTGCAAATAACGCTTCAGTATAGTTAACATTTGGCGAAACAGCACTTCTTTTTCCGATTTCATCTCATGAATTTTATCAGCCATCGTAGCCAGTTTGTCTAAATTTTCTTCACTTACAAGAAGAATATTTCGAATAAAATCAGGCATTTTATCCATCCATAAAGATTTTAACACTTTTTCTGATAAATCGTCCGCTCCTAAATTTTTCATCTTCTGCAAAAGCTGACTTGGCTTGTTATCGCCAAGGTCTATTCCAGTAACTATGCGCTGAATTCTCTTATTTTCACTTTCCTTGAACATATTTAAAAGTCTTTCTTTCGCCAGAGCATATTTATTAGACTTAGTGTCCTTAATAATATCCCATATATGCTCAACATACTTCGGTTCAAGCTGGGAAACCAAATAGTTGAATTTAGTTTCTTCAGTAGAAATTTTATTTATTTCAAACTGAGCTTCGACTTGATAAAACCAAATGTCTGGTTTTGCGCGCCAAAATGGTGGAATTTTTATGCTTACTTTATTCGCTTCGGCATCCATAACAGTAGTTGTTTCAATCGTAGAATGTCCGCTATCCGTTGTCATCGTAAAACCAGGGTCACCAATTGTTGTATTCGTGCGTCAACAAAAATAAAATGCAGACAAACTTACTATAAAACTAAATCTTATTACATTATAGATAATATTATCAAATTTACATCAACTTATTTTCATTCAAAATTCTAGCATCGTTTTTAAACAACAAATTAAAAGTTCCAAAAAAAATCACTGTTGCCAATCTGAATTTCACAACTATTTACAAAATAAAATTTATAATTATTAAAATAATCGATAGCTACTTTTAAATAAAATATTTACGATTTATGACGCAACAAATGAAAGGAATTGAAAATCCATCGATAAGCATTCAAGAAGATAACGTTTTAAAAATTATTCCATTATTGAAAAAATTATATATATTTCATTCCAGACCTTTATATTTTGTTAAGTACTGCATTCGCTTGCTCTCAGACAGACAGACACATATACTTTTGTGAATGGATTTCATTCAAACTTTGAAATAAGTCTACAAATTTAGTGTAAAGGCCACATACCATATTTCATCCGACTACTCTGGGGTTTTTTTTTTTCGGTATCACCTTTGCTCACAAAATAAAAATAGACAAACGTAATTAATTCCAAAGAGATAATTTTTAGATTCAGAGTTCTAAAACGTGAAAATTTGTTAAAATGTCTAGTCCGATTTTTTAAAAATAATTTTAATACTTTCTCTTTGTATACCTCAGATACGAGAAGGAAAAAAAAATCGCCTCTTCTTAAATTCTTAGACTGAATTTTGTTGTTCTAATAACTGTACTGAGGATACGTGCCCTGCCCGCCTCATCTTTATGGCGGCACTGTACTAAGCAGATAGTACAGACTTTCAAATTATATTTTTAAGCAGTGGTTACACTTTTCTTTTCAGGCCGTATGGCATTTCCTTATTTGACTAGTTATGCAATGAGTAAATTCAGTGCTGTCGCTTTCACCGAATGCCTTCGACGGGAAATGGACCCCTGCGGCGTTAAAGTCATTTCCATAGAACCAGAACTTTTCAGGTAAGTATTCTTTAAATAATTAGTATTGTAGTAGGATTTGAAATAAAATCTGTATCTGTTTTAGTACTCAAGTCAAAATCGTACAAATTTGAACAAATTACAAAAATTACGAATGTCTTGAATTGAGGACTCCGTCTTATTTTGACTAAGGGCTGAAATATCTTCTATTCAATGCACGCTTTTTTTTTCGAATGGATAGGAAAAAACTATGTATTTTCTTTATATCCCAATAATAGGCATGCTAATATAAAGCCTTTTTTCATTATTATATTTTTATCATATTTCATTATTAATTTTTTGTCATCAATCAAGGTTTATTTAACCTTTCTAAATGTTCAGGTTTATATACAGGAATATCAAGAGTTATCTACGAAATTCCAAAATTTTTTAAGCTTTTGTAAAGTGGTGTGCCGTGGTTCTCAAATCTCTGGAAGTAGTCAAATCTTTGGTACCCATAATTAGCACAACTTTTTCTATAAATATTTTTCGAAAACAAAATGTATAATAATAATAATTTATATAATATATTCTAGAACCAGCATTATATTAAACATATTAAATGTATTAATTTAGTCATGTAAATCAACTTTGATGAGCTGCATCTTATCACAGTAAAAGAATATGCTATTTAAAATTAAACATGAACAATAAGTTTTGTTCACGTTTTTGAGTGTTTTGATTGGTTAGCAACGCTTGCAAATTGCAAAATTAATCCAGTTGTTAAAGTTAGGTTTATGTCAAAGTTTTATTTTGCGATGTATCTTGAAATATCAGGATGGTGGATGTAGTAACTTAGCAAGTTATTAAGGATGACCTAGCTGGAGATGAAGAACTTTCATATGAAATTAAGTATATTCCGCACCAGATCGAAAACAATTATGTAATCCGTGTGAAAAATTACATACAAAGTATGAATTTAATGGATAAAGTTGAGGCTATTAAATATGAATTGCTTCCTTATCTTTAAGAAAAATGCATTATTATGAATTTGTAAAGTTTCTTCCCACACGAATAGTTCCATCGTAAGAAAGACCGTATTATGATCAGCTCTATTCGATATTGATCGGAATGCCGATCAGTGACCCCCGGGCTTAGCGACAAACTTGGCAACTTGGTGACGACTTTGACGGCAAAATAGATAATACTGGTTGGCTTTAGAAGCCATAGCAGTCGAGATATGCTTGATAGTTCCAGAACCTTCTCTGCCCTGCTTCGCGAACTATAAAGGGCTGGCAATCCAAGCCGAAAACAGTCGTGTAGAGAGTCATCTAGAGGTTTAGAGTCGCATTGCGAATCAACGACGAATTAATTGGTTCAGTTCAGTGAAGCACAGGCATTGACTGGTGCTCACACAATTGGTAATTTAGTTATGTGCCGAATACTGGAGTTTATTATAGAAGCAGCATCGTGCCGTGCGTAGAATAGCCAGTCGCGTAGTAGTGAGTCGGCAATTGGATACAGCTAACGCGAGGAAACAATGGTGAATTGCAGGCGTTTTGGAGAGACCGTAGATACTTAGATTCCTTCCTCTTACTGAATTCTGTCTGGCCGCTTTGTATGCTGTGATTATTACTACTGGTTACTACTTGTGAGCTACTGTTTGTTGTAGTGTGCTGCTGTGTATTGCGTGCGTTCGTCTTTGTATTCGTTTCTTCATATTAATAAAGTCGTCGTTCATTACTAAGGCCTATTGATTGTGTTACACCATACACCCACTACAAGCGAACCCGTTGACTTTACGGACTTAGTGGGGAATTTCCATAATAGTATTTTTTAAAATACAATCACGATTGGCAAAATCAAAGCTACTAAAGGGAAATGCAATTAAATAGGAGACCTGCTGTCGTCTTTGCCATATATTTATTATTATTTTTAATCTTACTCTTTTAACAAGTTCAACATTAGTGACAAAGAGAGCAGAATTATGTTCAGTTTCACCAAGAAAAAGGCATAACACACAACTGGGTTACGTTCACAAATTGCGTGCTGAAAGCACTGTTTTACTTGCTTCAGTTGAATGTTATGCTACTGTTTTTGTAAAATGAAGGCACATTTGGAAAACATGGAATCAAAAAAGATATACAAAATTTTAAATATTAAATCTCTACAGCATGTAATATTGAAATACAAAGTGAATTGTAAATTCCTCCTAGAAAATAATGAAATGAATAATAATTTAATATTAGTATAAGTAAACATTTGTTTATTTATACTACTAATAAAAATGAATGAGTGTATGTGTTGGCGTTCTTCAGGACAGGTCGTTTGACCAACAGCTACCAAATGTGGAACATGTATACTTTGGAGTGCGGAAATATGCATCTTGGCACTATTTCTTTTTTAATTTTAATTTATTAGAAATTTAGCTGAATTTTGGCGTTTTTCCGCGAAACCTTCCAAAAATATTAATGCAAAACTTTAGAGATAGAATAATCATTTTAATTATTTAAATTTAATAGTCGTGTGATTTTTCTTGAATTTTGGCAAATAAAAAAGTTTTCTTTTATCTGATTTCCAACAGATTACATTATTGTTTGGAAATTCAAACCATTTCCATTGTTTCATCAAATATTTAATAGCGCGCTTTTCTGTTTATTATCTGTGGAATTTACAAGACAAAGGAAAAAGCAGTTACCTAATCGCGAAATTTAAATGGTATATGGGCCGGATATTTACGTTTTTAATACCGCTTTGATGTTATGAGACTGTTTCTATTAGAAACGTTCCTGTTCACGATAAACAGAACTTAAGTAAGAAAGACAATTTGACAGGGAGTTATCAAAAACAATTTATCTGATATTAAATTTAACCAATGCTCCCTGCAAACCAACTGGTCACTGGAGGCGATTAGTTTATAATAAAATTAGTTTATAATACATTGGTGATAGGTTAGGTTAGGTTTATGAAGTTTAATGCACAAGAGCCTATCTTGGCTAATCTGCGCCCTACATATGTTAAAAACAAATCCTATTCAGCAACAAGAAAAAGATTTAAAAATTAAAACACAAGTTCAACGGAACTATGAATATAAGAAATTGCCTAACTACGTGAAAATAAGAAAAAGCTGATAAAAAATACAAAGTAAACAAAGGGAGTGCAATTGAAAAAGGATAAAATTTATCTAAGATGAGGATTTATCAAATACATGTAAAACAGCGAATAGCCTTTAAAAAATTAAAAATATTTGGGTGGTGTTTTTCACCCACCAAGTTCAGCATAGTTAGAGACGATGACTGGAAAAACAACTGACGATGTGTTCAATAAGAATGTGTTTCACAGTAAAATCAGTACAGCATGTAGGATATATGGGTTTCCTCTCTCCAAAAATAAGATGTTTATGAGTTAAACGTGTATGTCCTACACGGAGGCGAGTCATATGTTACAGGGAGTACAGATCATAATCCAATGAAAGATTTAATGGTATGCAATTTGTTGTGAACTTGCTCATTCCAGTTTGCCTGCCAAGTGGAATAAAGATGACAAAAAAAGAACTTTTTCGCATCACAGTATGGAATATTTTGTGAAAGAAATGAAGAAGCAGCTTTTGTAGCACAGTCTTGTGCCTCATTCCCAGAAATGCCCGAGTGACTCGGTACCCAACAAAATAAAATATTAAATGTCTTATTTCGAAGAAGGTATGAAGTATTTAGAATTTCTAAGGCTACAGGATGCATTTGATTATCGGTATGGGAGAGCGTCTCTAAAGTACTCATACTGTCAGTATAAATAATGAAGCTGCGATAAGTAGACACCGAAATTTCCTGTAGGGCAGAGGAATTTTTGAATTAACACTGCTATTAGTTCCGCAGTAAAGACAGAAAACAGGTATGTAAACGATAGCTCAGTGTACCAGATGGAAGTATAATGTCAAAGACGACATGTCCATCTGATTTCGAGCCATCTGTAAAAGCTGGGATGAAAGATGAATACTGACAGCGATGATAGAGAAATATCTGTTGAAAAACCACAGATGCTGTTGTGGATTTATCAAATACAGAAAATGGATTTAAAAAGGAAAATTCTGGCTCATCCCATGGTGCAAAGTAAAAGAGATTAATTGTCTAAATTGTTAAATTAAAGTCCGAGTTCTGCAAAATCTTTTTTATTCTCACACTGAACGGTGGAATGCAAGAGGAACGAGCATCATAAATTCTCCTAAGACCAGCTGGAAGCGTTAATTCAGATATAGGATATTTCGGGAGAGACTGCGTTCGGAAGTAATACAAGGTGGCAATTTTTTTACGCTTCACAAATATTGTATAAACTTTCTATGGGGGATGTTCAAAAGGCACCTGAGCAGATTCTCAATGCAGAATGATGAATAGTATCCAGTCTGCGCAAAATACTAGGACGTGCGGATCTATAGACCAGGCATCCATAATCGATACGCGAAAGAATGACTGCCTCGTAAATACGGATTAAGGAGGCTCGATCTGCTCCCCAAGAAGTTCTGAAGAGGTCTTTTAAGATGTTCAAGGTTCTGTTCAAGATTGAGTTTGCGGTCAAATACGACCCCCAAAAAACGTATTTCATCAACAACTGAAATAGCATGGTTACAAATATGAATATTAGGTTCTGAGTGAATATTACGCTTTCTGGAAAAGTGCAGGCACCGACTTTTCTCTGGAGAGATAGTGTGCCCGTTTTCATCACACCATGTTACTAGTTTGTTGACTGCATTTTGAAGCTGTCTTTCAATTAAATGCATATTACTTCCTTGGCATGAAATCTGGAGATCGTCAACGTAGAGGCTTCCATGAACAGATGATGGCAATTGGTTTAAAATTTAACTCATATGAACAATAAAAAGTGTGACACTGAGGACACTTCCCTGAGGAACACCCTCAGCTTGAATAAAGTTGTTAGAATAAAAGTTCCCCATGCGAACTCTAAAAGTGCGATATGATAAAAGAAAATTTAAAAAAGCTTTTTCGATGTCAAAGAATATGGAGACAAGGTGGTTCCTCCTTAAAAATGCGTTGCGAATTTGGGTTTCCAGTAAAACGAGGTTATCAAAAGTAGATCGACCTCGACGGAAACCACTCTGCAACGGGGAGATGCATCCTTGTTTCTCCAATTCGTATACGAGACCTGCATTGATCATATGCTCAAAAGTCTTGCATAGACAGTTTGTCAGAGCTATTGGTTTGTAGTTCAGAGGGTTTGATGAATCCTTGCCAGGTTTTAGAATAGGGATCACAATAGCTTTCTGCCAATGTGCAGGGTATGTCTGCTCAATCCAAATTCTGTTAAATAATCTTAACAGGTTGCAAAGGGATGTTTTGCCCAAATGGCGAAGCATGTTATAAGTGATACCATCTGGTCCGGGACTTGTATTATGGGCTTTGAGACAAGGCTGTTTCCAATTTCGACATCCTAAATTCCCAGTTATATTGGAAGTTTCTTCGGGCATTAAAATGCAATGGCAACCATTCCGCGCGATTCTTAATTGCCTTAAATTCAAGACAAATAAGAATCAATTGCGGTAACTTGTGCAAATGCTTGGTCGAGAATATTGGCACCGTCTAATGGGGATGAACACGATGTACTTCTTGTATTTAAAATAGGAATGGAAGATTCACGATAAATCCTATTAGCGGCCTTGACCTTATTCCACAACATTTTACTTGGAGTCGAAGATGTGATGGACGAAACAAAATTAATCCAGGATTCCCTCTGACTGCTACGACGAATACGACATGCAAGGGCTTTGGCTCTTTTAAAAGCTACTCTGTCGTTGGGCTTCTAAATTTGTTCCAAAGTCTCTTTTGGTTCTTATAACTGCCGCGACAGGCTTTATTCCACCACGGTCTACGAAATTTTCTTATATGTGGGGAACTCTTTGGAATACTATTTTTAGCTGCATTCATTATAACATCAATGACAAACTTTGAAGCTTCTGTGATATCAACCACATTTACCATATTCTCAGTAATATCATCCAGCCTTGAGAACTTATCCCAGTCTGCCCGATGAAATAGAAAACGCGGAGAACATGGATTCCCAGACGATAATAAGAAAATGGTCACTATTATACAAATCAGTGCTGACTTCAAAGGTCAAAAACGGCAGGAGTTCTGAAGAACATATGGCCAGATCAAGGTTGTGGATGGTACGTGTGGGTTTATGGAAGTAAGTCTTCTCGTCATTATTGAGCAGACAGAGACAGTTATTAGAAATAAACTATTCGATCTGCGCCCACGAGAGTTTGTACTATCTGAATCCCACAACGTATTAAGGCCGTTGAAATCGCCGAGTGTAATAAATGGCTTAGGAAGTTAATCCACTAAATTATCGAGATCCTGTTGAGAAATGGCATCATTGGGCGGTAGATAAATACAGCAGACTGTGACCAAAGCTCGTGTATGAACTTGCACAGCCACAGCCTGCAGAGTGGTATGCAAATTGAGAGGTGTACTTGGATAAATGTTTGAGGTAAAAATACATACACCTCCAGAACCATGATGACCATTATCTGTGTCTTTCCGCATACAGTTGAAACCGCGCACTTTGAGTGATATGTTAGGTGCCAAAAAGCTTTCATGAAAATCAATGCAGACAGGATGAAATTTGTTAATAATTGTCTTGATGTCAGGTAATTTGGAACGAAGACCGCTTAATTTTCATGAAAGGAAAGTGCGTATTACGAAAGTTTAATAGATTTTGAAGGATTAAGGGCATTAGTTGGTGGTTGCGCGGCATCGCAACCCATTCTCAAATCTTCCTCCTCCTCAGACGGATGAAATGAGATGAGTTCGGGACTTTGGACATGTCACCAAAAATTGTTTTAAGTCTTTATGGACTATGCCTTGCGTCGCAAGTCCCAGAGCGGCAGAATTCTGAAAATTAGCCAATTTTAACCAGGAAGTTAGCTTCGTCGGTGAAGGACCACGTTTTGCAATTTTTAGCTTTAGCGATTTTTCAGCTTTTGATTTCAGTTTAGTTCGTACAGATTTAACATTTTCAAGAGTATTTTTTATTGTAGGCTCAGTGTCAGAATCTGAGGATTTTTCTGATGCTTTTTACTTTGATTGTTAATCGTAACACAGTTTGAGCAAGAGCAATTTGCACAAAAAGAACTTTTAACAGCAGATGTGTAACTTAATCCTGGTGTGGGTGTTTGGGAAAGAATTTTTAATCTAGCCTCTGGGTAAGATGTTTTCTTTTATTTTTACTGTAATTATTTGTTTATCGAGTTTCCAGCGCTCGCATAGCCGAGGAAAAGATGCATGACCACCACCACAGTTCACGTACCTTTCTTCTGCATTGCACTGCATACTGCCGTGGCCTTTTTCAGCACAACGGGCAAAAGTGGGTGTCCCACGGCAATTTTCTTTCGTCTGGCCGAAACGCTAGCACTGGAAGCACCTTAGAGGATTTGGAATATACTGTCTTACCGGCAGTTTGATACAGACGGCAAATATAAATTCAGGCAATGAAATGTGAGAATATAATGTTTGGTGGGAAGGAGTTGTCCATCCCGCCGAATAGAAATCTGGCGTACATGTGTGCCCTTTCAACTCATGAGATATTTCTTCAACTGATAGACTGAATATTTCCCCGAAGTAATAACGCCTTTAGAGAAATTTAAAGTTTTGTGGGGACTGACATTTACAGGCATTCTCGCTAAAGCTTTTAAGGTATCCGACTGGGTAAAAATCGTCAAATTTGACAAAACTAACGAAAAATCTTTTTTTTAATCCGTAATATTTAAGTCTGTTCTTTTAGCTTCCTAAATATGTCTTATTTTTTATTTTACCTTCTTTAGAAATAAAGTTACGGCCATTTTAAGTTAGTATATTGAGACGAAAGTGAAACCGGAAATGGCATTTCGAAACCGGAAGTTGATGTAAATATCGCGATCTGCCAAAGACTTTTGGCGTTAAAAATTATTAAAAATGATAGGACTAATATAGTTGGACTAATATAGGACTTTTATAGCTGATAATAAATATATGTAGGTATTATTTAAAAATTTATTTCATCAAAATTGGCAACAAATGTATTGTACTGAAGTTCTGTTTGTTTATTTTCTCTATATTATTGCAGACTTCTCACATGCATTATTTACGAGCTCTTTTTAAATTCAAACCACTTTTTTGCTGTAATCTAAATCTGTTTCTGGTTTTAGTATGCCGAAAACGAGATCAAAACGTTCTAAGAAATGTAATTTTCATGGTAATAGATTTACACAAAGTGATAAGGCGAGTGCATCAACTTTAAATGTGACTACTGCTAGTACTTGACTGTTCTTCTTATGTTGGTGTTCATAATGCGGATATCACCAATGACCTGACAGGAAATCGCATAATTGATTTATCGATTTTATTTAATATTTCTCTACTTTGCTGTCCTGATTGCTTCTCCACTGGTTTGCATCTCAGTGACGATTCAAAGTTTGGACTATGTTCAAATTTTCTTTTGAAGTGCAGAAATTGCCCTTTCATGTAAGGATTTTCATCTACTCCCAAAACCAACAAAAATAACAGTATAAACACATTTATTGTGTTTGGATTACGGTTGATAGGATGTAGCTACACTGCAAGAAAGAAACTATGTTCAACTCTCAGTTTACCTTTTTTTTTTTTTTTTTATCAAAGTGTTCATTTCGTCACCAAGAAAAAATACTTTTAGGCACTGTTGAATCATGTACTCAACTGAATTTAAATTCAGCTGCAAAAGAAGTTAGAAACATGAAAAAGGGAAGTAATCAAGAAATAATAAGCTGCGGTGTTTCAGTTGATGGCACTTGGCAACGTCGAGGTTATAGTTCATTGAATGGCTGTGTCAGTGCAATTTCTATTGATACTGGGAAGATTTTGGATATTGAAATCTTATCTCAGTACTGCCGAGTGTGTCGAACAAAAAACTCTAGGTGCACTAAAAGTCATAACAACCACATATGTTCTAATTACAAAGGGTCTGCTGGCAATATGGAAGTGGTAGGAGCCTATCGGATATTTGAACGGTCACAAAGTTTACGACAATTGCAATACAGTGAATATTACGGTGATGGTGATTCCAAAGGTTTTGACACTGTAAAAGATGTATATGGTGGGAATTCTGTTTAAAAACGTGAGTGCACTGGTCATGTCCAAAAAAAGGTTGGTGGGCATCTTCGTAAACTAAAAAAGAACACAAAAGGGCTTAGTGGCAAAGGAAAGTTAACCGACAAATTTATTGATAGACTACAAAACTATTATGGAATCGCCATTCGCAGTAATGTGGGAAATCTGGAAAAAATGCAAAGTGTCGTCATTGCCTCCTTTTTTCACTGTTGTTCCGGCACCAACAATCCAATGCATCGCCAGTGCCCTGAAGGACCAGATAGTTGTTGTAAATTTCAGAGAGCCAAATTTTCAGGGGTAGAACTTCAAGAAAAGAAACCAGGCCTATAATCTACCATTATAAATAAAATAAAAGCATATATGGAACTATGTGACCAAAAATTATTGCAGAAATGCCTCCATGGAAAAACACAGAACTGCAATGAAAGTTTTAACGATGTATTGTGGAATGTTGTGCCCAAAGAAACATTTGTTGAATTGCAAACTCTTCGTTTAGTCACTTATATTGCTGTCTTGATTTACAATTCTGGATACACTGGTTTATTACCAGTTTTTGAAAAATTAGGTATACCTGTTGAACCAGAACAAGTGAAAGGCTTCATCAACATTGATGATAACAGAATAGCTTATTCAAAACGACATTCTTCTGCCTCAGTAAAACTGTCCAGAAAAAAAAAAAGAAAAGAAAAAAGAACAACTAGAAAGAGTAAATCTGTAAAGGATGATATAAAGGAAGGTCCAACTTATAAATCAGGAGAGTTTTAGACATATTAAAAAATAATAATTTTGCTTTTCTTCAAAATAAAAACTTTAAACGCATTTTCTGAAGAATTCAATTTTTGCACTTTTTGGATTACCGTAAACACAATATCTCAATATGTACTGAATATATTCTTATTAAATTTTGTAAATTGTTTTATACATTATTTTCAATGCTCTGAACTAAAAACTAAGATATAAATGCAGTTTTAAACATTTTACAGTTATTCATAGACAAATTGAGCACATTTTTTTCAAAAAATCCTTGTTTATATAATTGTTTTAGCCATATCTCAGCATACATTCAATATATTCAAAACATTTTAGTTCAAAGCATGCATATTGGTTATTATAATGTTCTCCTAAGATATTTTTAATATCTGCTCGTAATTTTTTTCTCTACCACTGAGTTAATTATTTTTTGTTTGTTTTTTCTCGACAATTGTCCCTTTTTTTAAAAATGTTATGAAAATATTTTTTGTTTTTGAATATTTTTCATTATTTTGTTACATATTCAAACTAAACCTAGAATAAAAACAAGCATTTGAAACATATTTAGAAAAAAAAGCTTCCATACCCAGTAGGATACCTTCATTTGACTAATTGTTGGGCTTGCTTTTTAGAACTAACCTCAACAAACAAGTCCGCAGAACGCATTTGACGGATGCAAAATTCACCAACAGTTGCTGTAACGGCTCTTTGAACTAAAAATGTCGAAACAGAGTTAAAAGATTCAGTTTTTTTCAAACACACGCTTTATAACAAAGAATTTGTCGTAGGTTTGGAAATTACAAAAATGAATTTCTATATGATGCCCACTGAAGGGACCCTTTTTAGAGCGAGCCATGCAAAAGGAAGAAACAATTCGGATTCCGACGGCCTCACCCACCACCGAGCCCAACAAGGGAAGGCAGTAACTGACTCTGGATTGTCCCAGCCTGTACCCAGAATCTATACGCTCAAAGTCACCCCCAGGAACGTTGACCACCCTTAACGCCAAGCCGCAGAGAATGACCCTTTCGCTTGTTCCCTAGAAAACAAACCAAATGGTTAGGTTACCAACCGAATTGATGCACTGGGGACCAAAAGTACACCACCCGTCTAATGGGTTGTCACGCACGGCCAACACGTGGGGTTTTTGGCTGCCCATGAGAAGCAAGAAGCAAATAGAGCGGCGACAGCTTCTCATGGAGAGCACCCTCACTTGCCGTCGAGGGATGGAAGTACGAAGCAAATTGCAGAAGACGTAGAGGAGAATAAGCATGAAGGGAGTAAACATCCCTGGGACCCTCAGGATCGGAACACCCGTTCTCACATAAAGTAGCTGAGCCCCTGAGGGGTAATACTTTGGTGCAGAACGGAAGAAATTTTCCCGAAGTCTTGTTATGAAAACCACTGCAATAAGTAGTCTTCCTATAGAAATCTACCTGAAAGCTAGAGTTCGGAAAAATATTTTCCCTTTAAATTTCAACAGAATTTTTTAAATTTAATTTAAATACGTGTTACATAAAAAGGAAGAAATGGTAAAAATTTCAGATCTATATTTGCGTTTTTTTAATCGAATTTTTTGAAAAAACAGGGTCGTTGAAAAATATTTATGATTTTTCTATCTAAAAGAATTCGTGGATCGGAAAATAAACATATTTTGAAAGTATTATTTTCTGATTTCAAATGGTATCGCAATGGACGATTTTTAGAAAAAAATGGTGAAAATTAAATTTGAAAACATTTTGGTTTAATTATTGAATGGATTTTTCACTTATCGTTACGGTTGCGAATTACGGTTCATTAAATATTTTTCGAGAATCAACTGCTACAAAGTAAAACTCTCATTCTCTCTCTTTTCAAATTTAATTCTTATTATTTTTTTAAAAATCGATCCTTTTTACACCATTTAAAATTAAACTTTTTTTTGATTAAGATTATTTTTCGTTTCCAAATACTGATTGATAAAAAAATGCGTCTTCTATCTATATCTATACTTATAATAAAGCTCAATGTGTGTGTGTGGGTGTTGGCGCTCTACAGGCCAGACCATTCAACATACAGCTACCAAATTTGGCACGTGTATACCTTGGAGGCCGGGAATGTGCACCTGGGGGTTATTTTTTCGAATTTTTAATTAGAATTATATTTATTTAAAAATTTTCAATAAAATCGAATTTGTTAATAAGCAAGGCAGATATAGATCTGAAATGTTCACCAAATCTTTCCTTTTGTGTAACACGCACTCATGTGAAATTCAAATATATATATATATTGTTACGAAATTTTCTTTACCGGGGTTCGTTTGGATAGTGGAAGTGATATGGTGCAAAGAACGCTCAATCAGCAGGCAGAAGTAGAATAAAAACAACGACGTTTATTTACACGAAGACACACAGGACAGCACAAAAGCGACAACTATATACAGCACAGAAGACGATTATCTTCACCCGAGACGTGTAGCATACAACAGCACACACAACAGCATACAACCAGAATCTACTGCAGACAGTAGCGCACAGCTCAGTTCAGCACTAGCTTGACTGTCGCTTCCGACTACTCCGTCTTCTACTTCTCCGACTCTGAATCGGATTACTGACTTCGCTCCGTCGATTCCTCTTACTCTTCTTCGACCACTCCGACTACTGGCTTGGCCTGCTCTGGCAGCTGTGGACCCTTTTATAGGTCTCAGGAGGCGGGGCTAGAAGCCTCTCAACCAATCAGGAACGTTCGAGGCGTATCTCGGTTCCTACTGGACGGATCGGGAAAATTCTCGAAGTTTCGGGTATTATCTATTTTGGCGCCAAAGTCGCCTAGCTCTGGGACCTTCGACGCGCCACCTGGACGCCGTCTAGTACCGATGGCTTTAAAACTTTCTTTCCGACGATGCAACAAACTATGCTGGGAAGCCGAATTGCAGGTTTGTAACAATATTATATATATATATATATATATATATATATATATATATGTATATGATGAAACTCTCGTAATGTGGTTTCGAAACCTCATTTTATAGGAAGCTTTAATTAATATCTACAACATTTTTATTTCATATTTTCTTCTAAGAAAAAATAACTTTTCATTTAAACACGAAAAAACTGCAGTCCCAACTTCCATTCTTTCCTCCAATCTATATCCCTTAACATATTCACTTGCAAATTTAGAAATGCTTTAGATAACAACTCAAAACAATAAAACTGTTGTTATGCATTTTTTTCACTTTTTTTTATACTTTTCATAACAATTAGTTCAGACTACAATTTTAAAATTAAAACCAGGATTAAATCGTAATAGAGAGCTTCCAAAAAAAACAACAAATCACTAATAAAATCATTCATATGAACAAAATACAACAGTCAATCAGGTACTTAATAAACGAAAATAAGAATAACCTTCAATATGCATAATATTACAACATTTTGTTTTTAAGTTCTTTATTATCTGGAAATCAACAGGAGTGGTTTTCCTAAAACTCTCTTTTCGCGAACTCTAATAAAGGTGTTATCACAGAGAACTTCTTGCATGTCATTGGCGTATAATAGATACGAAATATTAACTTTTGGCATGAATTTAGCATTTTTAGTGAATTTATCTGGTCATCCTTTGACGATTAATCCTTGGCATGCGATTAATAGTATCGGAAAATCGAATTTGTTTTTAGATGCTTTTTTCCCAACTGATTGAAATAAAAACTTGATATATTTGTCATTGCGACTCTGAGTTATCACATTTATATGTTTCTAAAAGTATAGACCGATATATGGTGAATCCATTCTTGGATTTGACTCAAAATTTCACAGGGATCTAGATTATAGATGTTAATTCTGTGCGCCAAATTTTATGTACCTAGCTCTTTTCGTTTTATAGTTACCGTGCCCAATTATATTCGAACAGTCGGAAAGACAGACTTCCTCAGAGCGGATTTTGTTGAAAATTTGATAGATATATACAAATTTGATGCAAATAGCGTGCATCAAATTTCATCCGCCTAGCTCAAGACCAGTTTGAGTTATTCTTGTCACAGACAGGCAGACATTTTTCAAAATGTTTTTTTTTCGAACTCGGTGAGGTCTAAAACGCAAAGGTTCGTCAAAATCTCGAGTTCGAATTTTTCGGTAATTACTATACTTTCTCTATAAGACGAACATGAAAAAGTAAAAAAGAATACAGATAAAAATATATAAATCGGTGAGATTACATGTAAATCGCTTTCATTCCAAATGGACTTAAAAAAATTTATATGTATATGGGACCGTCAGCAGAAACTGTTACAATGAAATTAATTCTGAGATGAAACCTTTTAATGTTTTACTAATTTTCTTAAATTCCTTTTTTGGCATTTTTTTATTTAATAGTGTACGAATTTCTCTGAAAACGTATTTTAATTCTTTCATTTTAGAACTCCAATGAGCAACAGTGAGAATCTCAGCAAGAAACTGGAGAAAACCCGAGCTAGTATGGAAAATGAATTCAAATCCAGTTCTGGCAAAAAATTAATCAAAAGAATGAAATTTCTATTTATGTGTGTTAACAAACTAGCTTCGCCAAATACGCACCATGTAATAAATGCTATGGAGGCTGCTGTGAGTATGCAACATCCTTGTCCAGTGTATGTGCCTAGTGGCAACAAACTGCGACAGATTTTTATTTATTTTATTGGATGCCTACCTGACCTTTTCTTAGATTTTGTTTACAAAATATACAACAAGGCAGTACCAGTCTTAGAACCGCTGGTTTCTGCGTTCTTGTGACATCTTTCGCTTCCAACAGGAGAAAAAGATGGTGATCTTATAATTAGTTTTTAAATGTGGCAAACACATTGTATTTATTAAATACCATATTTTTTTCTTCATTTGATTCAGTTTCATCCTTCAGAGAAAAACTAAATTTTAATTACAGAAGATAAAATTTGTCAGAATTCAGGAATACACAATGTGTTCATAAATTCTTGCCGCCATTTTCTAATCTCATAACCTATGATTAAAGTTCATAATAATAAATGTAACTTTTTATTTTTAAAATACAACTCGACTTCTTTTCAGTAACACAAACAAAAGTAATTTCCACATGGTAGCCTTTTTCGCTACATGTAAGCCGTTAATATGGAACTCAGTTCCTTGCAAATTTTCATGGCTGCCCTATAGTTATAACGGTATCACAGTGTGAAAAATGAGATATTAGAATTCAAAATGGTCTGTGTCCAAGGACAGCTATGTGCGTATTGTGGATCTTCGATGCAAAATTCGTCTTCACAAGTTCATTTCTGAAATATGCAGAGGCCAAAGATCGTATAAGCTCTCTAAATCAATGCAAATATCGGGACTCGCTTTTCCCCTCTCTAACGTCCTACACTTGATTTTTTAAAAATATAGAATTTATTTTTCTATATAAGCAGTTTTATGTAGTACATTCTGATAAACTAACAAAATATTTAATTATGCATCCTTTTCGAAAAAACTGATTTCTGTATTTCGGAAGGGGGGAGAGAGGGTTCAAATTAAAAAGTAATTTCAAATAAAATAGATAAAATACTTTTGATCACACAATCTAAGTATTATTAAATCATAAAATCAAACACTTCATTAAATTGTAAAGCATATTTTCGTTAAATTGTAAAACAATATAAGGCTTGTAAAAGATAATTATTACGATAATGGTTTAATATCTAAACGGTACATGATTTTAATTTGAATCAATTTGAGTGTATGGCTCTTATAAGTTAACCCTTTGACCTCGAAAGGTGATTCACTCCCCACATGACTTAATGTCAAACTCGAGAGGTGACTCTCGCTCATTACTTTGGTGAGGAAATTCGATGTGCGGCGATAACTATTATTTCTTTTTTAAAATACTCAGCAACATTTGTAATATCGCATGTAGGTTTAAAGATTAAAAAAGTGCTTGAAATGTTTTAATACGCTAAATTGTGCGTGTAATCATTTTAAGTTAGAGATAAGAAATTCAAAGTGCTACAAAATGTCTCGAGTTGCTGGTTCGTCCGAGCGAAAATGACCTCGAGGGCAAAGGGTTAAATATAACCATAAAATTAATATAGTTAGAAATTATTGTAAAAAGAATGTATCAAATTTCGGGGCCCTTTAATGCGTTTTCCTATTTGATAAGCCGTCCTGTATACAGGAAGATCAGCCCTTATATACAAACTATCCATTGTTGGTTAAACCAACTTCTGGAAACGGGTGCACCCAACATCAAAAAGTACTTTTAACTCTCCGTATGAAAGCAATATTCTCTGAATGCAATGAGGGAGTTAGGAGGGAGAGGGGTAGTGGCCAATCCTGGAAGACTATGTATGATTCGAAAATGTGACCCCCTCCTCCATCCGCACCGTCTTCCATGTGTTGTGACACAATATATATCGTGTTTTGTATTCTGCAGTGAAACAAAGACGAAGAATTTTGAATGTCTTCGATTCGAGTGATTCCAGTACAGAATTCTGGTCACAAAACGGCATACCAAGTTTCATTTATCAAAATCATTGCATTTTTGAGTTTATAGACTCTAAAATATATAGCGAAAGAAGGTCATATCTTTTATTTATGTATGGACGGACACATCTGTAATGATGATAATTACATATCTGTAACTATCCATCTGTATTTTATTCAGTTAGCTCAAAGTTTTCTGGAGATATGCTGTTCCATACCCAGGACAGAATAAACATCCCTTTAATCGCAAATTCGAGAAGAATCGAAAAATTTGGAATTAAGATGATATACCAAATTTCATCCTCCTAACTCAATGCTTTTTGAATTATTATTATTATTATTTTACAGTGCGTTCACAAGCAAGCATTTTTCTAAAAATCTGTAGACAATCCAATAGACAAATAGGTTTACAGTTCGAAATACACATCTCAATTTTGGAAAGGATTCTGAACAGCTGAACGATTAACCATATCATTTACAGTTCGCTCAAATCAATCATTGATTAAAATCGAAGAGAATGAAAATTATCTTCGAAAATGGTGAATCTGGTTGAATGAATCAATGATGAATTTGGTTTTCAGGTATTCAAGAAGGTGAAAAAAATACAAGTGTCACACGCGGGGCTTAGAGAATTCAGGTTTTCAATCTCAGAAAGTTAATGTTTGGCGTGTTCTCTCGTACGCAAACGATATGCGCCCCCCCCCCCCCCACGAAAAAAGTAAATTTTGCAAATTACTTGGAAAGAGTAAATTAAGCGAGAAGTAAGAAACATCATATAATTTTACAGCAGATTTGTGCATCATAAAATGTAGAGAACTTATATACATTAGAGTAGATAAATTATATACATTAGAGTAAATAAAGTAGATAGTTCCGCACCGTAAGAAATCGCATTATACAGAACATGCACCATCAGACAAACTATGCAAGTTCAAAAATGTTTCTAATTTATAACCACGAATATTGAGGATGACAAGCTGTTCATTTTTAAGTTCACAAATTGTCGAAAAAATGCAAGGCTTCGTAGATTTAAGTAATCTGAAAATCTTCAAGTAAACGCGAGAATACAATCATCTTGGTACCTTATGGTTCAACTAGCTTGGTCATCTCGGAAATTGTCAAATAAATCCTTTTTTGGCGTAATCATCTGGAATTCGCCAAGTAATCTCGCGAACGTTACCATCTCTGTATTTAATCTATATTAAAGTTAGCAAATTTGGCATGATCTAAAGATCGCCAATTAAAACCTTTATCGTTGCATAATCTGAAAATTGACAACCAGGTAGATGTAAAAATAGACCAGTACTTTTGTTTTCTTAATTCTCTCTTTATATATATAAACAAAATAAAAGTATGTATTTACTTATAAAAACCTTTTGAATATTTATCTTTTCCATTATATAGGACTGTTTATTGCACTGCATAAGAACTAGCCACAATTTTTTCGTCACATTATACAAATTCACAGTAAATTTTCTTTTTATATTTTTGTGCTCAGCGATAAATAAATGATAAAATTATCTTTTTTAAAATTCATATTGAGATTTTAATAAAGCACATAAATGTATTATTTTCATTTTTCTAAAGATGATCAATACATTTATCCAATGATCATTAAGAATTCTAATATTATGGTGAACTTTGTGAAATGACAGATTTGTTGCTAAGCACTAGCTTAGTAAGATTTTTTTAATTGTTCTTTAATTCTTTTCAACTTTATCAAATATATTCACTTTCGTGCTTATGAAGTGTACTTGGTATGTTTTATCATTCATAAAAGTTTGAAAATCAGAATAATTTACATCATATGAAGAAACAGATTCCACAGAATTTGAATTTATTTAAGCAGTTACAAAGTCTCCATTTTACAACAGAAGAGATGCAACTGTAATTGAAAACTTATTTGGCTCATATTAAATCTCTCAATAAAAAACTGGGAATAGTTCACTCTTTTAAGAACTTGCATCATAACAATTATGGCTTACGATTATAAATAATTATTTTGACATATGTCACATAATGAATTTTCAATTATGATAAATTTATATCAATAAAACATGCAGATTAAAATTTATATTCATATAAATGATAAATTTTTCTGTGTGCTCATGCATGATTATTAATATATGGATAATATCCATCATAAAAATTTGAGTATAAAATATATAATTTAACTTTTAAACTTTTGTTAGAATCCAACATTAGGCTGAAAATAGAATATTTTAGAAATATTAATATACAAAAAGAATTAATAAAGATTTTCTACTATCAACATTATCTTGATAAAATCCAATACATATCCAATGTAAATATTTGCTTTAAGCAATAAAATTTTGCAAGATTAATTACACTAATAAAATGCTTTAAAACCTCAGCTCATGTGATCAGATTTATTGAGATGCTGGTTTGGCAGTATTTTGAGAATACTCATAATATATTGGTGGTGCAAAATCTGGTTGAGCAGCCCAGTAAAAAGTATCAGCATACAAACTCAGTCTCTGAGTCATCTATAAGAAAGAATAGATTAAAAAAATAATTAAGTCAACTTTAGTTAGGTGATTAAGTTAAATAAATACACAACAGATTAGATCAATATAATGCAGTGGTATAACTAGATAATAAATGCAATGGTAAATGTTTGGGCTAAGTCCAGCTTTTCAGAAGAGTAGCTATGTATGCACACATATTTAATCCCATTACTTGAAACTGCCTTAAACATAAACCCCAGGTATTTTCAAGCTTGCCTCTCTATTATTACAGTGCTCAACTAATAAGCTTTTCACAAGAACAATTGCATGTTTTTTACTAAAAATGCAACAAGACTGTTATGCAATATATTCATATGTATTTTTTCTATAATTTTAAGCTTTAGTTAAAATCTCAAAAAGGAAAAGCAAGAAAGTATTAATATTCAATCTGTTCAAGCTTATTTGGAATTTCAGACATAACATTTAAAAGATCTATACATATTGATTTTAGAATCTTCAGGCATTCTAAAATTAATAATCAAAAGCTATTCAGCTACTAATATAAATTATCCACAGTCAGGCAGTTTTAATCAGTAGTTCCCCAAGCTTTACTTCCTCTCATACTTGTTTAATATTCATTATACTTTGAGTATTCCTTACAATAAAACATTGCAACTATTTTAAATTTTATCAATGAAGTTTTAAAAAATAATTTTAAAATGTTATGTTAGCTTAAGAATAAAATGATGCAAGTTAACATTTGTAAGATTTATTTTTCTTTTACATTTTTTTTCAATTATTAGCTTAATGCACTAATAAATGACAATAACATAGAAATTTTAAATTCAATATGATGTAAAGTACTTATCATGTTAGTCAATTATTCAAACATAAAATAATTTCTATGCAATTCTTAAGTTAATTTCAAGGAATACAAAATTAAATTCAATGTATGGAGCAGCATCAAGCTTATTGCAATATATATTTTTTCTTAATATATGCATAAAATAAGTATAAAATCTACATTTGTGAGAGACATTAAATATCTTATGGCTTGATTTGGACTTGCATAATTTTTCTTTTCATGCAAAACTGGAGAAGCAAAACTTTAAGTCCCTTTTTTACTTTTAATTTTTTATAATTTTTATTTTCCCCCATTCCATCATTACTTTCATATATCTGTAACTAATCTGTAGGGTGGACATCCAATCCATTGTCTAAGGAAAATGTGCACTAAAGGTGGGATATCTTTATATTGCATGAATATACACGGAATTCGGTTAGATTTAAAAAAAAGAAAACATTAGAAATATTACAAAAGATCTTGCATATGAATACAGTGGTGTAAGAAGGTAGGTGGGATGGGAAAGACCTGAACCATATACCTATTTCAAGAATATGAACAAAAAACTATCCGTTTTGTATTAATGCGTCCTTTTATTATATAAAAATTAACATGTTAAATAATTTACAAAGGCCTTTACAATCTCTAAATGTAGTAAATTGTGAGTGAAGGATGTGATTTCATGAGGATTTAGTATTATTATATGGTGAGTGGAGAGAAGATGCTTGTTCCCCATCTTGTTTAAGCATTAAGATTTTTCTTAACATTATGTGTTTCTATTGCATCATGTGAAAGGAGTTTTTTAAAACTCAAAATAAATAAGATCCAATATGAACAATGCATGACAGTCTAGCTCAGCTATCATTCTGTTTATCAACTGAAAATAGTGTAGCTGAAATTAACGATTTTGATGGCTCAATTTCAAAATCTGTAGTACAAAATATTAAAAAGAAGAGACTGAGTATCATTTAAAAAATACAATTTGTTGGATTAGAGACTAGTGAATAAAATTAGTAAACAATTTTAAGAAATTGTATTGTAATAACAATAAAGTATGCACTAAATACTATAACTATGGAAAAGATCTCTAACATTGCACATTAAACTAACTTATTAATAAAAAGGCCTTTTACTTGTTTTTACATTCACAAAACAGTACTCATAAAGTACTATTATATCCTTGGAAAAAAACTGAATAAAAAAAAATTGGTTCTTCAATAAATTTTATTTTATATTTTGGTGGACTTAATATGAAAATAAAACTCTGCTCAGGGTGTCAACAGAGCATGCTATATAGCTATAGAAAATTACTTACAAATTTCATGTTAATAAAAATAGAAATGTGTTTTGTATAAAAAGATAAAGTAACACAATATTTTGGAGAAAAGTATGTAATCTTACTCTAAATCCCCATTTGTCCTTCATTTGTCTGCATAAATTTAAATCCATTTCAGCTACCAGCAGACCATCCTTCAATCGTGATAAGCCCTAAAATAAGCAAATGCACAAAATATAACATTTAAATGCTTAAAACTACATAAAATCCAAATATAAAATTTGTAATTAGTATTTATGCTTACTGGTGTTCTGCTGCCATCTGGAGCTGTTACATAACTTGAGCCTTTGGAAGTTATGAAAAATTGTTGAGCATAAAAATTAACCTTAGAAAAGATAAATATCTACGAATATTTTTTAATAACATCACTAGTATTAAACTAAATTTTATGAAAATACTGATTACAGAAAAAAAAATTACAAAATATTGTATATCACTGTTAAATGCACTAAACATTCCATAATTCTATGTTCATAATAATATAGATAAAAAAATTCAAATAATAGCTTTTTTTTTTTTTTGAAAAAACAGTCAAATTATTTACAGTACTTAAAAATCTATAAAATGGAAGTTACTTAAATTCCAACATATAATATAGATAATATAAATATAGGTGTAAATTATATAATAAATAAAACAATATAAATATAATTTAAATAGAAAATATAAAAATTGTAAGTAATTACAATGTTTGGAGATGCAAATGAGGATATGAAATATTATCATTACATCTCAAACCAATCACAAAATTTGTTTTATACAAATGATTATAAGAAAACACATAAAATAATTTTTTTTTTCAAGTTAGAAATGGGATGAGACAATTAGTTTTTGACAAAATATGTATAAATGGGTTTTTCTTTTTATACATGCAGGGAAAAAATAAATAAAAGGAGAACAATATTGCATTGCATCTCTAAAAACTTATTACCGACACATTATGATAATTTCAATGCTTTTCCTCAAAGGATGATATATTTGAAAGAACAAGAGTTTGGCAGATGCAGAAGAACAGGAAAAAAAATTTGGAAGGCCCATTTTAATGGCATGTTGTACTGAATTTAATTCACTGATTCAACATTGTCTAGGAAACATAGTTGAGAAATAAAAATATATTTAAAAAATCAACCTTTCTGTGAATAAAAATTCTGAACAGTTAAGAATAAAAAATATGGTATATTATATATATATATACACACACAAACAAATTAAGAAAAAAATCCCTCTCATGATTGTATTAAAAATGGTAATTTCTACATAAATGAATTTGTTTGAGCATTAAAGAAACGAAGAATAAGAGCAGTAGTAATTTATGAGTTATGAAACAAAAAAGAAATTTTGAGATAAAAAATAATTTAGGTCAATAAATTAGAAAATTGTGTACAACAATACATATGAAAAAAAGTTGAATTACAGTGTTTCAGATTATATTTATACATTGATAGATATCCTTTTCTCAATGAAATTAGAAATCGAAACTGATCATCCATTAGAGTTAAATAAATCTGTAATATATCATAAAACACATGATAAATTTTTTCTAAAACTGTGCTTTACAAAGGAAACAAATAACACAAAAATAAGACTGACTTTAAAAATAAATAAATACAGTTTTAAAACTAAAACAAAAAATATGGCAACATTAAAACCAGAAAAAAAATTAGATGAGCAATTTATTTAATAATTCTAAATATATAGTATTTGTTTATAATTCTGAAAATAAACTACGTAAAAAAGTTTTAACCTAAAAAATTTATAATGTTAGTACAATGCAAAAGATAGTAGTTGCGAGATTTGAAATAATTATTCTTCTCATAAAACATGAAAACTTACCATAAAAATGTCCGAAATCTTTGTGTGCTACAATAAATAAAATAAAAATTGAATATATATAAATATAATATTTCTTGAAAAATTAATTTAGATATTATGAAAAAATAATTACCAGGCTTTTTATCAGCAGAAGTAAATTCATTAGGAAAAATTTCCTATTTGAAAACAAACAAGATCCATTTATAAAAAGAATATCCATATCAATCTTTATTTTATACAGACAGCACATAAAAAATGATGAGCAAAAATAATATGCAAAAGGTAAATCTTATAACTATCTTTGAAAGTAAATAACATATTATGCAAAAGTAAACAAATAAAACAACCTAAAATGGAGCAATTAAAATTACTGTAAATAATTTAGATATTTTCCTGAAATTATACTCAATCATTTCAAAAATTTCAGCACAAAGCATTTTATTAGCAAGTTTAAGAGTAAAGAGTGGTCGATTAAATAAAATTGTATTTAAAAAAAAAATACAATTTTATTTTTAAAAAATAGTTTACAGACCTTCAGATATTGTACCGAGTATGAAAAATTAATTGAACTTTAAATAACACAGCATTAAAATATTGAAACTGAGAAACATATATTGCTTAAAATTCAAAATATAAGCTTTCAATAAAGGTTAAAAAATGAATAAATAAATTATAGTACATAATAAAGAAATATAACATTAATTCCTTTAAAATATAAGTATATATTGCTGTCAATTAAATATTCCAACATGTATCAAGATAAAAACTTACTGTTCCAACTCTATTTATGGCACAAGTAAAATAGTTGTTAGCTATAGCTGCACATCTTGATTCTATTGGCCACATTGGTTCACTAAAAAGTCATTATGGCCAAAATTAGAAATCCATATTATGAAGTAAATCAATGCATTTTTTTCACACAATATGTATCTACAGCATATAATACATATAAAAATCTATTATTTTAAATAAAAGCTATGTCTACTCATTAAAACTGTTATAAAAAATGCATCAACACATTAGAATCTTCCAATTTCTTCAAAAACCAACTGAAAATTTGCTAAAATTTCTAGCATTTATCAGTATTTAGGGATGTTTTTTTTTTTTCAATTTACAATTATCACTATTTAGAAATGTATTTTTCTTAGTATTAACGAAAAAAAACTTGTGGTATATAATAATTACCTCAAATCTCCAACAGTAGCTGAAGGGTTAAAAACTATTTCAGCACCATTTAGTCCATATGCCATCCAGTTTTGTGGATGATGTCTTCCATAGCAAATATTCACAGCAATTTTACCTTAAAGGGGGATGGATATTTAACAATGATAATCTTAACAAGAAGGAGCAGAGAAATAGAACTTTCTATTTTTATATCCTGGAGGCATCTATTTCACTCAATATTTTACATGTAATAACACAGTAACAAGAATTCATTACATGTAATTCACTAAATAGATTACATGTAAAAAAAAGTTATAGAATATTACATAATATGAAATATCACATGAAAATATTGGAAATTGGAAAATGCATATCAATTCAAAGAAATAGTTAGTTAAATTGCACATTTTATTACAAAAAGCTAGCTACTGAACCGTATAAGTTTCCTGGTAATTTTATTATTTATGATGGGGGATAACTGCTGCCCAATCTACTTAAGTGTAAAATTTGATTTGTTCAAATAAGCTTCTGTTACAAGGTAGTAATAATAAACTTTTTCTTAAACTTTCTTTTTTTAAAAAATCATCATAAACCAAAGTTGTTTTTTCATTATTTAAGAATCATGTTTGATAGGCGCACAGATTTATAAGTCTTTGTGAGAGGCTCTCTGAAATATAACAATGAGATCTTGAATCCATGTTCGCTTATCAGAGATATAATTGTCCCAAAAGCATTTTTATGAATGACAGTGGTCTTATCTGGTTAATGAATTTCAGAAAGATGAAGATATTAAACAGATAAATAAACTCTACAGAATCTTTTTGGGGAAATCCTTTGTAAGACATTTCTTTTCAAGAAGAATTAAGTACTTGACAGTTGGTTCTTTAGAAGAAACTAACAATAGCAGGAAAAATAAATGCCTCATTTTTATATGAATTCATGTTGCAAGAAATATTTTATCTGATAGAAGGAACCATATATCTTATTAATTCATTTTGAATGATTTTGTTATCTTTATTTTAGACTTTTCTGATATTTACATGCAATTATATGTGTACACCAAACCTGTTTTAGTAAATTTTATTTTTATGCATTATATCAATATAAAGAGAAAACTAATTTCATTTTTATAAGTCTAATAACATTGGTAAAAATCAACCAAAAATGAAAATTTGTCAAATTTTGAAGAATAGAGTATGTGCTCAATGTTCAATGATGGTATGTGCCTGGAGTGACAATGCATAATCATATGCATTCAGTGTGCCAATATATTCCGTGGTAAATAAAATACTGTAAGAAAACAGTTTACAAACACTCACCCCAGCGTGTTTGAAAAACAGGATGGCCCAGATCACTTTCCATATAGTAAGTAGACTAAAGAAAGAAAATTAAAATTTAGTACTTTACAATTATTTCAAATTTGAAATAACAAATTATTACTATTATTATTTTGATCACCTCATTGAAGTCTCCAACACGAGGAATGTGATTCTTGCGCGTTTTTCCCATTACTAAACCAGTATCAGATATTACAACAGCGGTATTCCACAGTACATCTCCATGAGTCTCATCCCTTTCCAATATAGGGGAAATAATGGCCATGTTGTATTTGGCAGCAAGCTAAATGAGATTTAAATCAGAGAATCATGAATGAATACCATTTAAATGTGTCAATATTGAAAATGAACTGCAAATCTTTAAAGTTAACATTTTTCAACATAATAATATTTTAAGCTTATTAAAAGTAGCTATATAAAGTCAAAAATAAAACAATTTCATTTAAAATTATTTGTAGATTACTAAAAACATATATATATTACATTTGTATAATAATGAATTGAATAAAACCTATATATGCAAGAAATAAATGAAAAAATAAAGATTTAAAATACAACTTAAAAATTAACAAGTCAATTGTGAATTACCTAAATGTAAGTATTTATACAATCCAATAATATTGGCTCTAAGCCTGCTTCTTTCATTATATCTAGCTAATAAAAAAAAAAGAAGTGTACTGCCCTTTCTTAGTTAAAGTGGCCCTTCAAGGAACACCTAATTATATTTGAGGTAGTAACCTGACTTTCAACACATGGAATTAGATTTCTTCACTAGAGAGAATTTAAGAAAAGGTGGCACACATTTGTATTTTGCTAAGAAGAGAGGAAACTTCCAGTAAGTCAACCCAACCACAAAGAGCAATTCATTACTCAAGTTATACCAATCTATTGGTGTGTGAACACAGTAAAAGGATAGAAACAATACTTTCTTTCTTCTATATTACATTTCATGTTAATATAATAGGCCACTGCAAGGGAGTAAATTAGTGCAACAAATATTTAAAGTAATCATACAAAGAACACAGTGGACACTATGTTTAGTTCATCTCCTTTCATATAATGGCAAAATAACCAAATAAAAACAACATATAGGAAGTGAAATGAGAATTGTTTTTATCAGTTTGCAAAATATTTGATTATTGCATCGATAACAGAAAAATAACATTTCATGGACAATTTATATTTGGTAATAGATGTTGTCAAATTAAAGAATGAGTGACATTTCTTTTTAAAAAACTAATAATGTATTTTGAGATTGAATACAAATCTAAAAACATGCCAAGTCTTAAATAATACATTATACTGTTTAAAAATGTAAGTTTTTTTTAAATGGATTTTGTAATAAGAACTCACTTCACTGCAAAGTAATGTTGTAGGACCTGTTTCAGCATTCTCTGCAAATTCACACCATGGGTGTTTTTCTCTTGTGCAGAATGCAAATGGCATAGCTAAAAAAAAAGGTAAAAAATATAGCTTAAATTTACAAAATATAAGTTTCATACAATTGTTTAAAAAATGTAAAGTATAGGTTTACAATAAAATAATGAAAATAAAATAGAAGACATCAAAAAATTTTATCATTTTGGAGATATATAAATTCTTTTTTTAGTCAAAAGAATTATTATACAAAATGGATGTATTATTTTTCATTAATAAAAACTAATCTGAGTATCAAAATTTTAATGTCCATCCAATTCCTTTTGGCTCCTTTTCAGCTAAAAATGTGGTTTTCATTTATTTACTTTTTGTGCCAGAAAATTAACAAGGAATATACAAATTTTGGAATCTCATTTAATTCCATGAGCCTAATAGTTTTTTCTTCAAAGACATCTTTTACATTTACAGAGCTGTTCCAGTTTTTATTTTAACATTGTTGAAAAGCAATAACTCGCATACAGAGTTTTCTTAAAATGTACCTGTAATGCACCAGCAACTGCATCAAATTAAGCTCTCTAGGGACATTCATAAAATTAAACTTTTGCTCCACCTTTCTCCTTCCCAACTTCCAAAACCAGGTAAGTATTTCAAATTTTAATATAAACATATTTTAAACCACTAATATTTTGACAAACTGAATCAAAAAAGGATTTATTAGTCAATTTCTTTCAAACTTTCATTATTTGGAACTTATGTATTAACCGCAAACCACTGCTAAACTTTTGGCTTAATAGTATGCTCGGTTGATTGTTTTCTTTATTAAAAAAAATTTATTACAATTTTACTGAATGAAACGTTATTAGATAAATGTCTTTTTCATGTGCATGTTATTATACAGTTTTTTTAATACTTATTAATCCTCCCAACTAAAAAAAAAAGGAAAAACTAAGAAGAATGTTATCTGTAGCCATTTGGTTTTTATCAGAATGTACTATAAAACATTAACAACAAAATTAAGTAAAAATGTTCACCAACAAATTATTTAATTTACTTTTTTTTAATATATAGATTACAAAAAAAAAAAAAAACTGTTTTTCTAATAGTTAAGGAAGGAAACTAAACTTTTGAAAAAGGTTATTTTTTCCAAGGGGCTATTTATTAATAACAATTTTACTAATCCTTTGGAATTATTATATTTTTCAAGATTTTCTTGATATGATACTTTAAGGTAAATGAGATATTGATGATACCCCTGGAATTTTCTCACAAAATCCATTGTTTTGTCATGGATCTCTTTTCAATTTGCTTTCCAGACTTTGTTCCCTCATTTGCTCTGATATTTAAGTTTATTTATATTCCAGATACTTGGAAAGTCATGAGGAAATTGAATATATAAAATATCCATCAGAGTAAAATATAGTTATCCTATAATAAGATTTTGAATTTTTGTGTTTGCTCATTTTTGCATAACATGTTTTAAGAAGTTGATAACCTCATTTTGGACTTGCATAGTTTTTTCTTACCACATAGATGCAGAAGCAATTTGCATATAATTGAATTGTAAAAAATATGATGAGTAATAGGAAATTTTCCTTATTACTATGTTTAAATTGCTCATTGTTTCAACAAAAAGTGAGATTATATATTTCATAAGTTAATTATTCCAAATAAATAAAATGGTTCACTGACCATCTTATTTATAGCTTTAGGTCAGTTTTATTAATCTGTTTAATGAAGAATACATCAAAAGAAAAGTCTACAAGAATACGAAAGTTCTTGAAATAGTCATTATAGACCATACAAAGAGGCAAGTTGCTATTTATGATAGCTGAAAACCTATCAAAGAGGAAACTGTCATATCAAATATATCCTTTTCTACTTATTGAAGGAACTACCCAAAATAAAGTTCCTGCTCCAGTTGTAGTTACAATTCTATTCAAACTATACCAAATAAATTTAAAATTATGGAAAAAATTTAAAATTTTTATAAGGCTGCTAAAAATGAAATATAAATTTTAACTCACTCCATGCTTCTTGAAAGCAGATGATATTAACCTTGCACTCAGCAGCAATAGATACAATCTCTCTAATTCTTTTATGAAGTTCTTCCCTTTGCTTTGAAATTGGAGCATCAGTAGGAGCAACAATGGCATTCTGCACCAAGCCAACCCGAACAATTCTCGGAGGTCTAAGGTCTTCTAGTTCTGCATCAAAAGCAAATCCCTTCAAATCCAGGTTAGTTTCAAGAGCTGTAGATTGCGCTAACTCACTTAATTCCAGTTTTCTATAAACCAATATATTAAGATATTAAATCAAAATAAGAGTAAAGAACTATGCTTCTTTTGATTATGTGCTGTCTGTGAAAAAATAAATCTTTTTCAATTAGATAATTTAAACTTGTCTTTTGAAAATGAAACTGTTTCTTTACACACATATTCTGAAATGTGATTACATAATTATTAAAAATGAATCAAATTAGATTAAATCCAGCAAATAGATTAAGAATTCACTTCCTAAATTTATTTAAAAAGATTTAGATATAATATTTTCAGTCTTGAAAACATTTAAAAGTTAATAAATTTTACATTTAAGAAAAACTTTATTCATTAATAATGTCTATTATATCACCATATTTTTAATAATTCATAATATATTATTAAAAAATTAATATTTGAGACCATTTTTTATCAATAACTGAATTCAAATTTTCAATGTAATAAGTTTCTATATAACACATACATAATTTCATTAATATTTTGTGTGAAAAAATGCTAAAGTAGTCATTTTTTAAAAGTGTTAAAAGTTTGAGTTTTTTAACTTAAAATATACATTTTAAAAAAAGTTTTCTGGGGAAGAAAAAAAAATCTTTAATTTATAATTTTATTAATGAACTTGCACACACACACACATGCATACAAAACTTAAATTTAGATTAAAAAAATCAAAATCAGAAAATCAAGTGTTAAAATGCTATAAATTAAACAAACAAACCAAGGAATGGAAATAAAATTTTACATATTGAATAAATTAATAATTATAGTAATTAAAGACAACAATCAAGACTAAACAATCCAAAAACAGTGATAAAGAGAATAGATTCTATTGGAAAGAAGAAAAAAAAATAATAATAATAACATAGTAAGAGATGAACCTGAAAAATGAAACTTGATTCTGGATAAAGTTTTTAGACAAGAAGTGACTAGGAGAATTTTAGATTGTTTACCTAAATGAAACTTTAAAAAATTCAAGGAAAAATTAATAAAAACAAGGATATAACAAATATTGTATACTTGTTAAAGATCATAGAAGGAAAAAAAAAATGTAACATTTAATTTTTGAAACTGTGCATGATTTTAAATTTCACCATTAAACGATTTGATTGCCAAAAGTAAAATGATAACACATCTATTCAATATATATAAAAATTATTTTAATATATATTACATGATTTTATGATAAGAGAAAATAAATGTATACCTTAATTCTTTTCCATATAAAACTTTTTTCACAAAATGTAAGTCCTCTTCTGGAATATGCTTTTCTAAAATTGATTCTAAACTGTCGATTTTCTCAGCCATTATAACAATTTTCGACAAAACTTTCTGTAGGAGAAAATGCCCTTAAATTACAACTTAATTTTTTAAAAAATCTGCAAAACTGAACTTGTAAAAGCACAAAAATGATACGCTTACTTCTTGCAAAGAAGTAGCTTTTTAAGCAAAGAACTTCTACAAAGAATTCAGCGGAAGCTGGTTTTAAGTATGTTACATAAACCCTTCAGCGATGTCAAAAGATCACGGCATCTCAAACTTTGCACACGTGGTAAACAAAACAAAATTATTTTTCATTGACACTGTCAGTTCATAGGTCGCTTCATCCGGTTTCAAACGAACAGACATCTCAAATCGTAAATCAAGATCAGTGATAAGAGATATTATTCCTCATTGCGCATGCCCATATCTTATGAAAAAAATAATCGAATATTCGAAGAAATCCGGATGCTTCTGCTTATGTCTTTTCTAGGATATGAGATGGGAGGTGATCTCGGCAATGATAGCTTCCCATATAATGGAAGAAGAAGAAGAAAAAAAAAAAAAATGATTCGGAAACAGTTTTAATGGTGGTGATATATTATATTATAAAATGGGACATTTCATATTTTCTTAATTAAAAAAAAATCTCTGTTTTATTTTTGAACAAATGTGTAGTATCAATATTACATTTTGATGGTGAAACAGCTTTCTAAAGTATTGAAGTGCAAAAATAAATTTTACGCTGATATTCTGCCACGTTTTTAGTTATCTAACTATACAAATGAAATATTTTGACAGATTATCCATTTAATACAAATACATACATTATACATACATTATATACAAATATTTCAAATATTGAAAATTGTATTTATTGTACCGAACTCGATAGCGTAATTTAAACTTATTAAAATGCGTAATTTTTTCATGACGTGTATTATTATTGAAGTTGCAAGAATGCAAAATAATGGAAATTCCTTTAATATCTGTAATTTGTTGACGTTCGGATGCAGATCGCTAAACAGCTGGAAGCACCTAGGTTGATTGACATGCGCATTAGAGACCATCTGTGATTGTATTGTAAACAAGATGGCGACTGCCGTGTTGTGGTTTAAATTAACATCGTGTTAACAAAATGCGTGTTACACGCTTAATTTAAGAATAAATATGTCTAATTCACCATCATCAAATTCAGACAAAAGATTGGCTGATTATTTTGTAATATGTGGACTCGATCTGAGTTCTGGTCTAGAACCAGATCAACTTGCGGGTAATCTAATTTTTTTTTTATTATCAAGGGAACAATATCAAATATAGGGCAACAAATTTCAAGTAGATGCTTTGTATCAATTTTACAATTATGAATATATCTTTAAATGCAATTAAATTTTGACATCCTTTGTTTCATTCAACTTTAAATGTTTTAATTATGCATTTTAAATTCAGAGTAATATTTTTATATATTTATTCGTTAATTCATAAAATTATATTATTATATTTTGTACATTTTTTCATCGTTTTCAATTAATTAATCTTGATTCCATAATTCTATTTTTATTCATTATTCCTTGCACTTTCATCAGTTCTTTGTTATTGATCCACGTTGAACTAAATAAAATTTATAGTTTCCGAGCTTGAAGAAGAATATTTTGTCATCATATGCATATTTTGTATACATCGGGGAGAGAGAATCATACATATAATTATTTTATATTTATTTTGTAACGAAGAAAACTAAAAAGAATGTATAATATTCTTTGGAAATTTTGTAACCTTGATAGTTAAGTCAAACTGAAATCCAAGCAGCGGATGATACTGTACAGTATCTCTTTGACATTTTATAATATGCTTATATATTATATAATATTTTTAATATTGTGTAATTATGAAATAACTGAAGTATGAAAATGTTCAGGTACTTAAATTGAATATCCGATACTTTCAGTAAAAATAATTTTAAATTATCATACAAATCTGATAATAATTTATTATTTTTTTAAGTGAAAGCTGTTGGAAAGGTTTTTGTATTTTCTCTACTTTTACAGTCATATATATTTTCTAAAAATATGATTCTTTATTTTTGAAATCAAATTTACTAACCAAAGATTGAAAAAAGAAAGAAACTGAAAATTGCTGCCCTAGCCATATTAAGTGAAAAGGTCTTACTTTAGAGAATTTGATGCTTTTTTTATTTATTTTTAAAAGCATATGCCTATATTCTTTAATCTTTTGATATGCACATATGACTTTTCGACATTCTATAGAAATGTATTTAAAAAATTAAATTTAACAAAATGCCTAAATGGAACTAAAAATGTCACTAATTAATAGAACTTAATTAGAAGAATGGAATTAAATTATAGATTCTGTGTTTTTTTAAATAAAAAAAAGCTCAACTTTTTTAGACATGTTATTTTCTTGAGAATAATATATCAAAATTTGTTATTAGCAACTAATAAAATAATTATCTGCAAATAAAATTATGAAAATGAACAACAAATGGAGAATTTTTCTTAATAGTTTATTTCTGTTTAATAATAATAATAAAAAAAATGATTAGTAAATTAACCATGAAATGATGAATTTCAGACTCATTGTTTTTATTTCATGATTTTAATAATAACATTTCATATTCTGCAGCAGTTGCAATATAAGTAACTCTGTATTGAATTTCTTTCAGAAGATCCTGAAAAAATTCTTTAAAAAGGCTTGAATAATGCTCTTGTGAATATACTCTTATAGTACTAAAAAAAGATGAAAGTTTTTTTTTTTCTAGATATTTTAAGGCAAGACATAAATGGAGTATATTTAGGCCTTTTTTTTTTATCAAACACAATTTGAGACGGGGGAGGGAGAGCGAAAGAAATCTTAGGCATTGATTATAAAATTTTGTATAATTATAACATTTATTAAATAATTTAGTTTTAGAGCATGCAAGAGGATTTTTTATTATATTAAAATATTTTAGCAGTATTGGTGAAATAACATTACTTATTTATATCCATCAATTCTTTAAAAATATTAATATTGTACTCATAATCCAAACAGGCGAAAGCTTGCATTGTACACCACTGGACAGACCATACCGATCAAAGGTGCTGGCCCACTATCCAGAAAATGTACCATGGAATCCCTTCGACAAAAGTGCTGTTGGAATGGTTTGTAAAATTCTTTTTGTTAGAGTTAAATTAATTAAATTTTGACACTTTTGTCAATTTCTTACATTGTTGTATTTACTTTTAAAAAAATTAAGCCATACTTTTTCAGCTGTGCTTGCCAAAAGGATTAACATTCCGTACCCAAAAGCATAAACGCTCTGCTTATTTTCACTCATTCATCATCACAAAGGAAGATGGTTCTCGTACATATGGACAGTGTTACACATTCTATGAAGAAGTAAATGATCGTAAGATTTGTGATGCTATGCACACCTTACAGGTTAGTTATTATGTCATAGTAGTATTATACCATATTCTACTGTTTATTAGTTATAATATTATTATTATTACTATTTTGCATTATTATGAAAGAATCTTGGAACATAATTTAAGAAAAGAAACATAATTTAAAGTTATATTTATGGTCACCTATGATAAATCACCAAAATATAGTAGCTATAGCCAATCATATTGGTGAAATCTTGGAATATTACGTATAAAGAAACTTTTTGATTTGTGTTATAATCTGAAATTTGCCATTTAAACCTAGGAATTCAAATACATTGAAAAAAACCTTGTATATAATAGAAAAATCTTGTATATATCTTATATGTAATTAAATTTGCTGATCTTTGTGCTGGATCTGAAAATCAGCAAGTAAAAGAGAATGTAAAAAAATACAAGTACTCTTAAGAAATTATATTTATTATTAAAAAAGATTACATTAATTTATCTTAAAGTAATTATTTTAGGAGACAATTTAATTATGTTCTGTTCTGTTTTACTGCTATTAGAATTAATATTATAATATCTATGTTCTGTAAATTATGTAATCCATTAATTGAAGACTGAAATTTAGATGATAAAAAAGAAATATTCATATATATATTTGAATTGAACTCAAAAGTTTCTTTCATTAATAAAATAATTCTGTTTGGTATGTTTTCATATTCATAAAATTGTAATTAAATGTAAATCAAAACAGAATATCATTCTTTATTTACAAATTATTAAACTTATTATTTTTTTAGAATTCAGAATGATTGCTTAACTAGGATAATTTAAACTCTGTAAAAAAAAAAAAAAAAACCCTAAACAACAATAAAAGAAAATTCCATTATTTTCTTCAAAATAGTAGATATTTTATAAAAATAAAACATTGAAATGTTATTAAAATTAAGCATTATATTTCAATATATTATTTATATGGGCGATGTTCCTTTAATTAATTTAATTCAATAGAAAAAATTATTGCAATTTTCATTTTATTCATAATCTAATATTATTATAAATGAATGTTATTTTGAATATAATTGAAAAATCATATGAAATCTCTTTAATTTATATTTGTAGAACTATATCTGTATATGTCATTACATGCAATTATTTATTGTTTTTCTTTGTTGTTTTTATCAGGCTATGCACTTGACAGAATTGAGCAGTAGCAAAGTACCAGGTGTCCATAGCATTTCAGATGTGGGAAGCACACGGTCTCTTCCTCGATCCTTTAAACTGAGTAATCGGCAATCTCATAATAATTCAGGAGCATTGTATGACCTCTCTAGAGATATCTTATATGTTACCAAATGCATTTGCCTTATTACACAGCTACCTGTGGTAGTAGCTTGTCGTAAATTTCTTGAGGGGCTACATTATCTTGTTATGTCTAGAGAGCCACCTACCATGAGGTAAATGATTTATTAAGTTCCTCATTTTAATTCTTAATTTATTTTTTATTTGTTGGAGAGTATAAATGAGCAAAATAAAGAATTCTTTCTTTAAAATATTTCTAAAAGAACTGTGAGAGTGAGGGTAGAATAATGAACACAGAAGCAAAGAAGGACGTTCCAATTAAATCGAATTTCTTGCTACATTTTGCAGAAGTAACTGGGTTAATTTAAAATGGAGCAGATTTTCAAATTGAACCGTTCTTCAAGAATCAGAATCTTTGCTTATATTTTCACTCTTGCATGTTGCACAATTTTTAAATTTTCAATAATTATTTTATCAATTTATTAATACTTAATAAATTAATACAATTTAAATAATGTTTAAATACTTTTTAGAAATTCTGTAATTTTATTTTAAGGTTACATTTAGTCAAAACTAATTTTATAACTAAAAACCAATATTTGTACAGAATTTATTTCTTTATTTAACCTATAGCTTATGGGCAGTACAACTGCTGTACCAGCAACGAGTTTGAATTTCATTTCCCCACTTAAACTTTCCACTGAACCCTAATTGCCTCATAAAATCCCTTCCCTTTTGTGTCATACCCCTTAAGAGTCAGGAGATTTCATCCATCAGTTGTTATAATCACTATTGGCACTGTTGTTTTGTAAACCCTGCTTTGGCAACAATTTTTTAAAGTAGCATTCCTTAGAGGTATTGAATCAGTTTGCATAGTTTCATTTATGAGTAGTACTCGATTGACCCCCCCCCCCCCTGCCCCGTTCCTTAATGTTTTTAACTTTATAATTTTTTTAACTTAATAAAATTTGTAACTTTATAATAATGTGTTTATAGTTAGACCCATCTATCCGAATAATAAATATTTAAACCAAGAATTAATTGAAGTTTCATTTCTGATGGAATGATGTAATGAATGTGATCGGTGCTTCAGACAAATTGTTTCTTCTCCGTTCCCACTTGTCACAAATGATGCAGACAATCTAAATGGAACCTCAGATTGTTTTTTTACCCTGTCATTATATTTTATATTGAAAAGTGATAAAACACTCTATTTTGTCTTCAAGCTTACCCTCCTCCCCTCATGCCTGGAGCCTCAAGCATATATACTTCCCAGTCACTAATGTACTAGTCTAACACAGTATTAAAGAATTGATGACTTACAAATTTTTTTTCAGCTCTAAATTTTAATACTTTAACTGGATATAAGCCTGCTAAAAATACATTTTGCTTTTGAATTTTCAATAAGTTGTCGGTTTCATCATTTTTTTCATGATTTATGAAAATGATTGATTTAATAATTTGTAATTAATCATTCATTAAAAGTTATAATTCTTATTTTAAAATATTGAAGGAAGTTCTTTAAATTGATCAAAAATAAGAATTAGTAGTATTAAAATTATTCCGGAAATGTTTGTATTGAAATAAGATAAAGTAGTTGCATAAAATTGAGGAATTCTAGATTTAATTATAAGCATTTCTGAAAGATAATATAAATCATCTGCTAGTAAAAATACTTGTATTTAATAACAAATGCTGATCATTTAGAATGCCAGCTTTATTTTCTTAAAGTTTTTTGCTAACTAATTTTCAGCATAATGTTATCGCAATGAAATCTTATGCATCGAATTCTAATCTAATCTATCTAATCTTACTTTAAATTGTCTTAAATCTAGTGATTACGTATGTATTAGTAAGATTTTCTGCAGAAAAATAATTTTTTGTTATAATTCAGTTTTTGATTGTCTACAAAATTGAGCATATTTTCAAAAATGCTCACTACAATGAGTAATGAAAATTCTCAAAGAAAAAAAATCACTATAAATTGTAATAACTGTTAATAGATTAGAAAAACGTTACTAGTAATTTATATTAAAAACCATTCAAACTATGTCAGGAATAAAAATTATATTCGATTTCTATGAGCGCAATATATTAATATTAAAAGATTCAAAGATATTTTGATCTACAAAAGAGCAGAGGATTGTCATTTGTGTTATGCACAAAAAAATGAGAATATTTTTAAAAAGAAAATATAAACAGTTAGGATCTTTATGCACAATATTTAAATCGTTACATTTTATCAAAATTGATGAGTTAGAAAAATAACAAAATAAAATTCACAAGGATGCGTTCACAATTATGCGTAAGAATTAAAATTACAACTTCAGTAATGCTTAAGAAATTTATTTAATTACAAATATGATTGAAAATTGGCAACATTTTGTTTAATGTGCTAAATAACTACATCACAGTTATCTATTTCCAATTTATTTAATGTCATAAAATTTAATTAAATACTTCTTCCTACAGAATTAGTAAACTAATGCTTCAGAAAAAAATAAAACTACGATAAAAACGTTTTTCTAGAGTTCACACATGGTGAAACCAAAAAAAAGCAACCTGATTACGACTGAGAGGTCAGATGACCCATTAATGCTGGGGAAGTTGAAATTGTAGAAGTTATTTACAAGAGTTACCTTTAAAAAAAGGGGAAAGCATCTTCTAACTGTCCTCATTGTACGCCCGCATTCAAAGTAACTTTTCGGAGTTTGTGCTTACGAAGCTTAAAGGTTAATTAGATTTCTTTTTTGAAAAAAAGAAAAGTAATTATTGAATTATATTATTGATCAGTTTTTAAATTAAATTTAATAATAAGAATATAAATTGCTCTTTGCTCTGCTTTGTTGTTTTAATCTGATTTTAAAATATCAATTGTTAAATTACTAGAAACTAAAATTTTTTTTGCATAAAAATAAATGCGATTTTTTTTATCATTAAAAAAAATGGAAGTAATAAATTTATTTAGGATTTCTTTTATCATCCTTTTCGTCTTTAAGTATTTCTGTTCTTTTTATATAAAGAAGTAAATTATTTTTATAATTTAAAGTAAATAATTTAAAGTAAATTATTTTTATAATTTACTTTTATATGAAAAAATATAGAAAAAAAAAGCAGAATAATAGAATGAAAAAAAAATATTAATGTGAATAACAATAATTTTTAATTGTTTCTGTTAAATTTTTGCCTGGTTTTTATGTGTGTGTGTGGTTGATGTGGATTTTATGAAAAAGTTGGTTCAGTTATTATTATTATTACTTTTCATATGTGTGTGTATGAAATGCAAAAAACAATAATGCATAGAACTGTCAAGGGGTTGCATACAAAGCAAAAATTTCATAAGTAATTTCAGTGATTTTAATGCCTTGATTAAATGCAGAAAGCAAATGGTTTTGAAGCTTATCAGAAATCAATAAATTTAAAAATCAAATACTGTTATGTCGAGCATAAATTCTCTTTAAAATACATTTTATCAGTGCATTTTATCTCTGCTTTTTTAAAGTTGGAGAAAAGAAAAGAAAAACATTAGTGAACTATCATTCTACCTAGTATTTGTATTCTGTTTTCAGTATTTGTCTATGAGAATTATAATCTATAAATTATGCATATATATATATTTAAATATTTCATGAAGTGCTGTATCAGTATTGAGTTTGTATTAGAAATATATTGTAAAATAACTTATATTAGCACTATAGAATGTATGTAAGAAAAAAATCTCAATATTCAACAGAATTTTCACTTGACTACAGAAATAATTATTAAGCTTGATAATTTAATTTTTTCCCTTTTTCGCTATTTAAATTTCATGTGAATATTAAAGGGATTTATTAGATTGCTAAGTTACTATTTGAAGTATTATATTTTATTTATTTAATTTTTTGTGAAAATAAATTTCTTAGAAGTTGATAACTATAAAAATATTTTTTTCCTTTATAGGCTTGAGTCATATGTTTATAACATATTATTTGAGGTGCCATTGCCACCCCCAAATCGAAGTTTAAAATTTACTTGTTTTGGTCAGCAAGTTTTGTGCCAAAGACCTGGTAAGATATTGGTCATTCTCTTATATATTCTATTAGGTTTTAAATGCTGTTATAATTTTTGTTTACTTGTAGTTCACAATATTCTAACTCATTATAAATTATCAACATTAAAACTCTAAAATGTTTGAAAATTAGTTACTATACTTCTTATATTAAAATTTTGAGAGTTAATTTTTTTTTAAATTTCTGGCAGTAAATTTAATGCCATCATGTTAAAAATTTCTGCTTCTTTCATTTTAAAGTAAATTAATTTTAAAATAGAAAGTATTAATAATAGATTTGAAATGTATGCAAGTTTTGAAAAGTCTATTTATATTATACCTGTTATTTCAGTGCATATTTTCTCTAATGTTTTTTTCTAAAAGTACTAATTTGTTTTCAGTAATTTGCTATGTGTTATCAAATAAAATCAACAATTAAAACTATTTTTAAAATTAAACATAATGTTGATGATCCTTTTATTTATTTACAAGTAAATGAATAGATTAAGAAATTAGAAGTATATTAGTTTGCTTTTCTCAATTTTGAAATCTTGTTTTAAATTGCACTAATTATACACGTTTATGTAAATCTTACAAACTACAATTTATATTTTATGCGTATTAGATTATTATTTAAATAAAAAGATTCATTTATTATTTGAAAAGGGGGGAATTATATATTTATGTAAATATCAGGTCAACAGGAAAAGACACATAATGAATTAAATTTCATTTGTTTTTCTATGAGAGAGCATGACTTATACATGGGGATAAAGGAAAAATATATCAGTTCACAATTAGACACAAGAGAAAAAAAAATGTGAGAATTTGTTCCCTCTGTTCTTTATATAGATTTTTTTAAAGTTTTATTTGGCATGTGTTGATTCAGGAAAGTGAGAGATATTTCGAAAGAATGCTATGTGTGTTGGGAATTTTTATCTCTTCTCTTGCACCATGAGAACTACATTGCTATCACGTTTTTACAACACATGTTAGAAAAAATTAAATATAAAAAAAATGAGGATTTGGATCAGGAAATAAAAGAAAATATTAAAATAAATTAGTATGGACTGATTTAATTTATAAAAAAAATTGGAAATAGAATGATTAAGAGATATTATTGCATATCTATATTAAGGTTAGCTGTTAAATTAGCAGTTTAAGCCACATTTTTATTTCTTGCTTTCATCAACGGGTTTGTATTTACCTCTTTTAGGCTATTTTACAGTTCTTTTGTTAAATCCTGACCTAGAACATGAGCAGTGAAATTTGAATTGATTTGATAAATAACAAAAAAGCTAAAAGCCCCCTCAACTCAGAAACTAAAGAAAGAGTGTTTCTTATGTTTGAATTACATAAATTACAATTAGAAAAATAATTAAATTTTATAAATACTAGTAAATTTAATTTATCACACAAATAAACTTTATTATATTATATATAATCTTGTATACACATATATAAATGTGCATGTATTTAATATTGTTTGACTTTTGTTTTGTTATAATTCCATTAATCACTTAAAACTTTTTGTTTGTTTCTAGGTCCATGTGAACTCCCTTTCTTTGAATATTCTTATCAAATGTTGTTCTCAACGTTAGGTGTAGATAATGTTATTTTGTTATATACTAGTGTTCTTTTAGAAAATCAAGTATTACTTTTTTCTGCTGGTAAGTCAAACAATATCAATCCAGTCTTATCTGCTTGATTATGTACATGTCTTTTCTTTAAGAAACTTTTAATATTAAAATTTATTGTTAGTTTAGTTTAAGTAATATATATATATATATATATATATATATATATATATATATATATAATTTCAGCTGTAAACTTTTGAAATCTCTTTTCTCATTTCCTTCCTTTATTTCCTATATTTTCGCATATTGTGTATTAAATTCAATGGTACATTTTTTTGTTGTTGCTTATTTCAAAATTCATTATTGCTTCATTAAAAACATAACAATTAAGGTAGAAGGCAAATTTGATATAGTAATATTATGATAACTATTTTAGTTATAATATTAATTTGTTGTAAATTAAATATAAGTAGTTGCTGTGTATGTGTAATTCATTGTATATATATACCTTTTCACTTATATTCATTGATAGTTATTTCATTAGTGGCAGTTTCTTTTTTTTTAATTATATAATTTTGTTTGTTGAATTTATTTTTCAGATTATGACAAACTAATGATTGTTGCGGAATGTATTGTTGCTCTGCTATTTCCATTCACATGGCAACATGTATATGTCCCCATCCTGCCTGCTTCACTTCATCACTTCCTTGATGCTCCTGTCCCTTATATCATGGGGCTATGCAGTCCTCGGGAAGAACGTGCTCAATTGTCCATTCCAGGAGAAGTAAGAATCTTCCTTATTTTTCAATTCTGGAATTTCAAAATTTATCTAACAGAAAAATGTTCTACTGTAGAGTAGTAAATTACAATGAATTTTGTGCATAGAAATAGTGAATGAGAGTCTATAGATCAATTATGTTTGTAGTATACTAATTTCCAAAGTGTGTGAAAATGTTTATGAATAAAATTGTATAATGTACATAATTTCTAAATTATTTGGAGAGTATCATTATTTAAAATAAATTAAAATTTATTGTAAATTTTTTCAAAAATGTTGTCAAATGATCAGAATATTTTAATGAATTTTCTTTTCCTTATTATTATTTATTACATATATTTTTATTCCAAAATTTTATAAAATATTGTAATAGTAATAACTTCTGTTTTTTTTTTTGATATTTTTGTATTTATGCTTTTTATTGGAACATTTGTTTTGAAAATACATATAATAGATTTGGTTTCTAATTTATGAGTTTTAAATTTCTCTCTCTTTTTTTTTTTTTTTTTTTTTTGCACTTTTATTTAACTTAAACATGTTTCACATTTGTAATGACTGAATTTTGTTATCAGTTTTTTTGCACTTGCATTCTGATGTGCTAAAGTTTAGAAATTTTAAAGACTTTTATAGAAAATATTATTGTTTAAAAACACTTAAATTTAATATTTTCATAACCTAATTAGTGAGTAATCAGTTATTATATATTTTTTTGTTGTATCACCCACTATTAAAGTTGGAAAAAAATAATTTTAAGTATCCATAATATTTATTATGGTGAGCAGTAAATTAAAAACTAAAAAGTAGAAAATTAATACTACTTTTAATAATCTACTTTCAAGTACATTAGTAAAAGTATGTTTTTGCTTAATTTATTGCATTTCATTCAGATTTAAAAGAATAACAATTTCTTTCAGTAAATTACAAAATTAAAATTTGAATGCTTCCCATTTATTTAGGCAAATTTGTGTTTTGTTGATATCGACAACCAAATTGTTGAGGTTCCAGAAGACATTCCAAAGTTCCCGTGCCGTAATGAGCTAATCTCTGAACTAGTAGATACTTTGAAGACATTTGGAGTGTGCTCAAATGAAAAAGAGCTAGATAGGAACTCTAATGAAAGGAGCTCCAGAAATCACTTGAGAAAACTATCATGGACTTTTGACAGTGGTGATTCTGGTGTGAGTAGCACTGACAGTAGTGCAAGAAGTTCGTACAGTAGTTTAGCTAGTACTCACAGTCATATTCTCCAACAAAGTGAAGCACTGCAGAAAGTAACTGCCCTTGCAAAAAGAACAGGTAATTTGAAAATTAAATGTTTGTAATCTTGGATATACTGATTATGTTTTTGCTGAAATGTTAATTATTTTGTGTGTAGGAGATTTAATTCACTTCAGCAAATTGGCTAAAGTTTGAGAAATTCATATTTTTACAATATTTTTTTTTCTTTCTTATCAAATATATTTTATTTTGATGTTTTTAGGTGTAATTACTTCCATGGGTGATTTGGAAAAGCCAAAAAAAGTAGACAATGATGGAACTTCTAGAAATCGTGGAAAAGAGGAAATTCGAAATTATATCGACATGCTCAAATTAAACAATGCAGTGAGAGAAATATTTCTGTGCCGTTTTATTCATATGTTTAGATCATATGAAAATTTTATTATCCAGCCAAATCAAGTATGTATTATATTAAGTTATAATTTCATCATTAAGATTCTTTAAATTCATACTATCATATCATATATTATTGTTGAAAATATTAACATTATTACTGCAGAAATCTGTTTATTCATTTATCATGAACTTACTAAATATAATTAAAATCTCAAAGTGGAAATTCATACTAAATCATGTTAATTCATTATTCTTAATTACAGCTATTTAAACTGATTTAACTGTACCTTATTATAAAAACTTGTTTTATCTGTATGAAGCACACATTTCCATTTTAATATGTTTTTTCCACTTAAAGAAAATTGTTTGTTATTAATTTGTATATATTGTTTTAATTTATATTATACTTTTTATTGTTGTCTAGTAAATGATGTAATTTTTCTGATCAACATAATTTTTAATCACAATAACTGTTTTGTTACGAATTATATGTATTATAGTATGTTCATATATCATCGATTCTAATTACTGAATGAGACTTAACTGCTGCTATATTCTCTGTTTGCTTAGTTGTACTTTATACTTTCAGCATGATATGGAACAGTGGTTGAGTACCAGGGAAACAATGCAGAACTTTGACAAAACTACCTTTTTATCTGATCAACCTGAGCCACATCTTCCTTTCTTGTCTCGTTTTATAGAAACGCAAATGTTTGCCACTTTTATCGATAACAAGATTGTTTCACTGTGGGAAGAACCAGATCCTTATTTAAAAGTAACAGTAAATTCAGTGCTGAACCTTTCCATATTTTTGTTGTTATAATTTTATTGGTTTTGTATTATATTTTATATAGATAATTCAAGTTAAATTAATTTAAAATACAAAAGAGTTATTGTATAGTGTTTGTTTCAGTCTATAAGAGTAGATTATTTACCATCTTAATATTTGTGTGATAAATTTATTAGTTATTTAAAATAGCATGCTTTTCAGAAATTCAAAAAATTTTCTTAAATTACCTGAATGAATTTTAACAAGCTTCCTTCTGTTTCATTTCAATCATCTATACTTTATTACCAATATTGATATGTGTTTTATTATTAAATATATTACAGTATGCAATTCAGTATATATATATAATATTAGATATTAGTTCATAATACAATCGACATAGCCAAAATTTTCATTTTAGATTAATGGATACATCCTTTTTATTTTATGTATTTGATGGGTTAGAATTCTTTGTCACATTTTTGTCTAGCATTTTCCTTTTTCTCCTTTGTTAATTTAATTTTCAGCCAGAACAATTAAGTGGATTTTTTTCTTGCTTTATTTTGAGTAGGATTTTTGAAGATAATAATCTAATAAATAATATTCAAAAAAAATAATCTTCAATGACATAAAATATTTTAATGTAAAATCCTATTAAAATGACCTTTTTTTTTAAAAAAAAAAGTTAAATTAATAAATGCTCTAGATTTATTTTATGTTAAACAATTAAATTCCTCTCTTTGTTCCTAGTTATTTGATGCCAGAATGCGGTTGTTAAATGGAGAACATTGTGGTGATGGTGTTAGAGTTACTACCTATGAAAGATGCACTACTTACCAAGAAACGGGTAATGCTATTTAATTATAGTAAAATTGCAATGAAATATTTTATTATCTATGTTTTAAAATTGTACTTGTTATTTTCCTTCAATTAATTTTTATTTTGAAAAATACAGGTGCATATATATATATATATATATATATATATATATATATATATATATATATATATATATAATATACACACACACACACA
>JAPMOR010004627.1:725748-770016 GCA_026543865.1 Argiope aurantia
AAAAAAAAAATCATTGCTTTTGCCACAATAAAAATTTTACAAAATTGATTTCAGATCTATGTGAATTAAACAATGTTAAAAACAGATATTGTGCTTTCAGTGATCTTTATGATGATTTTAATATATGATGCTACAAATGTTCCTTATACTATGATTTTTAAGTATTCCTAGAAGATGAACTTTTAGGTGATAAGTTCTGGAAAATGCTCTTGATACTTGCATTTTGCAATGTATCTGTTGCCATTCAAGTGACTTATCTTCACAACTTCCATATTAATGTTTTGAGATATCCTCCATCTGCATTGTTCTAATCTAATTTGAAAATACTTAATGCTCTTCAACAAATCTGCAAGCAATGTTTTGCAATTATTTCCAGATATATTCTAAATACTATTTTCTGTGCAACACATAAGATATTCATGACTTATAAATTGTTCATGCATAAATTTTTTATATGATGAATTACTTATTAATAAATATAAATCATTGGAATAATCTAATTTTTGTATAATTTTTTTCAGTATATAAAATTACCCTAAACAATTTCATGTACCTTGAATTTTTTTCTTTAATTCTTAATATTTTAAACAGTGGATTTAGAGCCAATCTCTTTTTTGTTGGTTTTTTGCATCACAATTAATAATAGAGTAAGAAATCCAAATTTTAATAAACATGATTTCTTAAATATCTGTACATGTCAAATTGCAATATTTACCAAATTTTTCAAAAAGAGAAACTGGCTATTTGCCTGTTTGAATGTAAATTAGTTGATTAAAAAACTAATGGATTTAAAATTTCTCCTATATTAATAAAAATTTCATTTTATTGTAACTGAAGAAAATTTTTAGGTTAAGGGATAGTGATAAGAAAATGAAATAATAAGTAAAAAATTAGAAAGCAGTTATTTTATTATTTGTGAGTAAATTGCTTGCCTTTAAAACTATTATATTACTTTTAAGGTTAATTGTGTGATTGAATAGAAAAACTATTATTATTATAGAGTGAATACATATTTTACAATCAGATGATCATTTTTAAATTTTATATTTATTTGTAACATTTCTCTCTTTCTTCACAGAAACACATATAGAAAAAAGAGCAAATAACATTGATATTGTTGCACCTACACCTAAACCTCTTGATGGAGGTGTAGATTTTTCTGGAAGAAAAAGATTTGTTCCTGGGGTTTTCCCATTGCTAGATAGTGACCTGCTGAATGAAGATTCATCTGCAAATCGGTAACTTTCTTAATCTTTTATAAAGAATATGTCTTGACTTTAGAACACTTTTCTTTTATAAGTAAATAATTCCTTTCATTTTTTTTTTTTTATGTCCTTCAATAGCTTAAAAAATTTGTTTTAGTTCCAGGCGGCGCACACCAAGTGCACAGTGGAAAAGAAGGGATCGTCGTCATCAACAAGCAGAACATTTACAGATAAATGCTGATCAGCGTGAAGTAAGATGTCAGAATTATTTATTTATTTGTCTAAAATTAATAGTACTTAAGCTTTAAATTCTTAAAAAGTTTTTTCAGTGTTTAATAGTGATAACCAGACAAAAAGAACAAAAAAAAAAAAAAAGGAAATACTAATAAATAAAATATTTATTTTATAGCATATGCTATTATGAAAAAGTTTTTTTTTTAATGAAGTCTTTTAATTTTTGTTTTTGACATTTTAGGAAATTATTTGAGATAATTTTGGCTTAACTTGTCTAGGCATTATATAGTATAGTATAAAGATTATACAGCAAGAAATTAAATGCCATTTATCGGTTTAATATCTGTTCCAAGTCTATTGAAGTATATTTCTACTACATAATATCTTGTTGTCCAACTTTGAAGAGTAAAATTAAAGTCCAGACAGAACAATCAACATAGTAATTAATTGTTCTGTTTTATATGAAATATGTCTTTCTGATTTTGCTTGATAATTGTTTAAAATTGTTTGACTAAAGGAGAAAATCTTATGGTACAATGCTACTTGCTGATTAAAAGACGAGAAGAATCACTCATTACTATATACTAAGTCATATCTTTTAAAAACTGACTTCAGAAGTAATCCTTTAATCACAAATAACTAAATGTATGGTACTTGGCCCACTTTAATGTATTAATATTGCAATCACAAGTATAACAAATTGTGGAACACTTATCAATTGAGTGAGATACTATTAGTGGTATGTAAGATTTAACAGTGTTATGAAAAGTAAATTCACATTTTCGAACAAATAGTATGTTTTTCATCCCCACCCCCATATGAACTTAAAAAAAAAAAAATGAATGAAAGGAAGAAAAACAATTTTTTTTTTAAATCAAGATTTTGAATCTAAATGAAAATTGTGTTCAAAAATTTATCAAATAAAGGAAAAGGTTTGAGTAAATTTGATTTTACATGATAAATTTCAGGAAATATTGTTCCCAGTAATGATTTTCCTTTTTTATTTTTGTTATATGAAAATATTTGTTAAAAGCCATTTCAGCTTTTTATTTAATTGAACAGTATTTCAAAATTCTCTCTCTCTCTCTATATATATATATATTCTGCTATTAAAATTTTAATTGAGCACTTTTTGGCTAACTTAAGATTTTACTAATTGAATATTTGAAGAAGTATAATTTTTGATGCAAAATTAAAGTATATATTTCAAAATGAAATACACTTTATACTTTTTATTATGTGGTATATTGGTTTTAGCATGTCTTGCATAGTACTTAAAATTCTTGTATATTTTGCATTGAATGGGCAACTGTGCATTATAATTTATAAAATGGTTTGATGTCTTTATTTAACAAAGCATGTTTTGTATGTATTGTTATCTGTTGGTGGTTTAGTACTTACCATTCTTTTCCCTTGTATAGTTTTTAATGCTATGTATTTTTTCTTCTCTTTACTCAGATTTTTTATGTATGTGAAAGCATGTATTGTTTTTAACTTCTGCATGATTTGAATGTAACTAATTTATTTCATCTGTTAGTTCCAACTTGCTGAAAAACATGCTGGGTTATGGAAAGTGAGTACTTGCTGGTGCATGCTCTTTTTTGCTCTTTTCTATTGATATTAACAATGTTATTTCATTACTAACTTTTTGCTTTCTGCTTGCTTCGCTCAGTAAACTTTAGCTTTGTTTCATATCCTTTAAATACTCTTAATTTACTGTCAATTGTTTGTAGTTGTTATTTGTACATTACTCTGCTTTTTGTCTCTTATTTTAAATGTATCACAAATATCCATTGTATATGCTCTATTCATTATCAAAAATACCCTTTGTGTATGTGCAGTGCTTGTTATCAAAAATATCTGTTGTAAGTGTAATGTTTTATTACTGATGGTTATATAGGAAAAAAGAAAATATATCCTAAAATAATGTATAATTTCAAGATTTCAAATAAATAACAAAGAAAAAAATGAGAGAGTTTGATTTATACGATTCCTTTGGTTATTTATTCATATACAATAGTGTTTTCATTTTGTATATACCTTCTTAGTTTCCATCCATATCTTGTGGCTGTAATACATATTGGGAATATATTTTAATGTTTTGAACTTGGAGAAAACAGAAATATTAATCAGTACTTATATTAACTATGTCGTATTAGTTTTTTTATATATTGGTGTTATTTATGATATATGATGCAGTTTTAGGCCAAAATTTACTTCATAATTATTAGTAGAATAAATCCACATACTAAAGTTATAAAAGGCGTGTAAAATATTCTGAAGTTTTAAGATACATCAAATATTAAAGTTGTTTATCATTAATATGAAGGTAAAAAATAATCCTAGATGCTTAAATTTCAATCATCCTGATTTAATAATTTTTTAATACTAATAAATGGTTTTATAAGAATGAGATGTGTAGAAACAGCACTGTAATTTGGAGGAGGAGAGAATAGTTTGACAGTTTCATTATTTTTAAATTTGTATAAACCGTTCTTGCCAAAAAAAAAAATTTTTTTTTTTCTTCTTATTTTAGGCATGGGAAATAGATTCTGTTTCTCTAAATAATCATCACTGAAAGCAAATAAATGCTAAAAGGATTCAAATAAAAAGTAGAATACTTTTTAATAAAAAGTGCTACATAACAATGTTCTAATGATCTGATTGCTTGCAAACTAAGAAAAATTAGTATTTTTCAGACTAGCCACTTCTTCTTACTTATTTATTTCTTTTAAATTAATATATATATATATATTCTTTAGTTTTTGTATTGAACGTTAAATTTATGATCAGAATAACTTCAATTTCAAGGGTTTTTTTTTTTTTTTGAATGGCTAGACAGTTTAATTTTATTTTAAAGGTATAAAATGTTGCAAATATTAAAAAGGATTGAAATAAGTTAATTTGGTTTCTATATAAATTTAAGATTTTTTTTTCATTTGTTATTTAATTTTTTAAAAGTATGTTTTTATGTTTTTTAATGTATGTTTTTTAAAAGTATTTTCTGCATATGTCAAATTATTGTTTTACTTGTAATTAATTTACATTTTTGCTTTATTGTGATTTGGCAGAAGTATATTCAGGAAGCAAGAACAAAAACCATACGCAACCAGAAGCACTATGATGTATCTCCAGCTTCTATATCTCAAACATATTGGAAATTTGTTATGGCTCTATTAAAAGAATGTAAAATGAGAGTAAGTTTTTAGATTTTAACCACTATACATTTTTTGAAGAATGCTTTTGCTTGGAATAAATAGTAATGTGGCACTATAGTTTTTTAGAATTTAATTTAGTTATAAAAAAGCATGTATAAGGAAATTTTAAAATAATTGTTTATTAAATTTGTTGATTTCAGGATTTTGTATCCTGGCTTTTTTTTAAAACAAAAAATTGTTATATTAATAGGTCTTCTCAAAAGTTTCTAGAGCCTATTTAAAGTCAATGGATATAGTGAATGAGAAACAATTTATTTTTAAAACTGTTCCATGAATGGTGAAAGTGAATTTTGGATGGTAAAAGTAGAAAAAATAGTTTTTAAGATTTCATTTATATATTATTTTCATTAGTGTGACAAAATTTTTATTGCATTTTTATTATGTTTTCTATTTGAAGTTACAGCTATGAAAATTCCAAGAAAACCTTTCACTACATAATACATGTTTCTTTGTGAATGTTGTTTATTCTTTTGTTTTCAGTTTTTAGAGCCTTATTTTTTACAAGGTTTTTTTTCTAAACATAAATAAGCTAATTCTTTCATTTATTTATATTTATGGTTTTAATACATTGCTTATATTTTTATTTAAGATTAAATTAATATGAATAACTTTATTAAAGGTGAATTAACTCCCTATCTTTTTTTAAAATATAAATGAATTGCATCTTTTTAAAATTCTTTAAAAAGTTAAGGAAATTAGTTAAATGTTTTAACATAATAATAACTCCAATATTAATAATTCATATGCTATTAAAGTATGTAGTGAATTCATTAATTTAGATGCAATATAAAATAAAAAAAATTGTTTCATTGCATTTTTCTTTTCCTTTTTATTATTTAAGAAACATAATTTTTTAAAGAAATGCTATTTTCTTTTTTAATTTAGACTAAACGAATGCTTGTTGAAAAAATGGGTCAAGAGGCTGTGGATTTAGGACATAATGAAATCAGTATAACTGGTGTTGAAGAGAATACTCTTATTGCCAGCTTATGTGATCTTTTAGAAAGAGTATGGGCCCATGGACTTCAGTCAAAGCAGGTAATTTTAAAAGAGCATAAAAATATCCATTATTTGTAATGTGTTCTTTCTGAAAATATGTCTGGCGGTGAATGTTTTGCTATTTTAAATGCAAAATTCTTCTGAAATTCATTTTTAATTTGTTTTTATTAATATCCTTAGTGTCTGAAAAGTGTAAACTTAAAAAAAGTTTTAATGCAAAATTATTTTTAATCTTAAAAAATGTATTAATTTGTGCTTTATTTATCTTATAGGGAAAATCAGCTTTGTGGTCTCATCTTGTTAGTTACTTTGAAGTGGAAGAGTGTAAATCTTCTGGTAAACCTATAGATCCAAATTTCTTAACACCAGGTAACAGTGCTCCCTGAATTTTTATTTCATCATTCTAAAAATTGGAGATTTTTTGTTTATTGCTATTATTTTAGATATGATTTTGTATGTTTTTCTATTTTTGGTGGTGTCATTGTAGTAACTAATCAAAAGGTTTTATTTTCTATTATATAAAATGTTTAATATAAACTTTGGGAGTTTGGGCTATAAAAATAATAGAGTAGTGCTTATAAAAAAATGTAACTTATTCAGTATTTGTTTGCAATTTTTATGAATGCAGTTTTATTAAAGAAATTATATTAAAAATATATTCAGTTATCTGTGTTGCAATTTTATGAAATTTAAAATTAATTTACATTTATAGCAGATTTTGATGTCATTTTTTCCCTTTAAAAATATTTTTATATTATAATTTAAGATTTAGAAAAAAGCTGGTTTTCTTAACAGGATAACTATTTTCAGATAGGATTTTCTTCATTTTATGTGTATGTATTCATTTTGTCATTTTATTTTTTAAAAATGTTTGTACTGCTTTTTCATTTTATTCTTTTCTCATTTTTAGCATAAACCTTTGTTTCTTTAAATATGGTTTGATTTGTTTTTGCTTTTTTTTCTACATATTCGAATTGAAAATTCTGTAGACTTATGAAAAAGATGAATATTTGTTTCTAGTGTTAACAATAGTGAATAAAGATGTTCTAATCTGATAAAATGTGCATTTTTTTTGGCAGAATTGCTTTAAGTCCAGATATGTTATTAAAAAGTCATTACAGTATGATTGTACTGATAAATTTAATATTCCTGTTTTTAGAAATTTTAGGAAGAAATGAATTTTTGAATATTGTTTTTACTATTGTTATTAGTAATAATATTTTCAAAAGGTATTTTTTTATATGATTAAATTTTTAACTCCTTTCCTGGAGAAGACTAAAAATTGACTTACAGTTCTGATGAAATTATTATCTGAAATTTTTATCCTTATTTATTTTGAATTTATAAATTATTACATTTCATACCTCATAAATCATTTCATAAGTATCATTCCGAAATAACTTTCTAACCTATTTTTCAATTAATACTTGTGCTTCTCTTTCAATATTTTAATGTGCTTTTCTGATTTTACTGAACTATCTGCCACATTTATTCTTGTTTCCTATAGCACTGGCATGGTGTGTTCTAAGGAAAAGGATTGATTGTAGGTGAAATAATACTTTGATTAATATTAAAATAGTATACTGCTTAAAAGTATTTTTTTATATTTTATAGCAGCATTGCGTCTTCAATAATGCATAAATCTATATTTATCTATTTATAAAAACTACAAGCAAATTAAATGTAGATAAACTTTTGCTATGAATCCCCTTATCGGTTATCAAAACAAATATAAACTTTTGCTGCATTTAAATCTTAAAAATTAGTTTTTGCTTTTCTTCTTGTTTTTAAATATGCACCCATTTTTTAGGTATGCATTTTTTATGTTTCATATTGTTTTTATTAAGTAATCATATCCTTTTTCTTTTGGGGGTTTATTTCTTAATATCTTATTTCATCAAAAAATTATTTCCTTTACTTCCTTTTCTGTTCTCCCCCCCCTCTTTATTTGAGTTTATTTTATTTTTGTTTATGTTTATATTAGTTTTTGTTCCTTTTATGAATTATCAGCACGTTCTGAACCTTTCTGGAATATTGGCTTACTTCTAGTCAAAACAGGTGCTTTAAGCACCTTGGTTAGTCAACTTACAAATATTGGTAAGTCTAAATACCCCTGTAAAATGCGACCATTAAAATTATTGCATGCTTTTCTACTAACCCTTTTTTTTTTTTTTTTTGTCTTTCTTTTCTATTCATCATCATCATTTTTATAATTTGAATTTATGTAACATTCACTTTGTGTATTATTAAAATTATATACCCAATAACTTTAAATAAAATTTCAAAATAAGTTTTTATGGGATTACTTAATAGCTGCATGTTATTTTTCTTGAAATATTTTTATAAACGTAATTAATCTAAAAATTATTTTTGAATTTTTTTTCTTCCAAAAAAACTGCATTTATTTTTTTATTAAGTTGCTTTCCTGGTTTTGAAATACAGTTCATATTATACTTAAATTATACTTATAATTAAATGTATTTATTTAATGTGCTTTTTGCTATGCTTGCTTATTATACTTAAATTAAAATTTCTTTTTAAAATTTGAAATGATTTTTTTCAAAGGATTTCTGATTACAGTTTTAAAATTGACAGTTATTAAACTGTTTCTTAATTTGAGCCTAAATTCATTTTTTGTTATAATAAGAAAGTTTTGGTGCATTCATTAGTTTATAACATGGGGAAATGTATATTTACAAATATACTTTAAATTATTAAAGACCATTGAAAGACGAGATTTTTAGATATACTAATTTTGGAATTCAAAATAATAATTTATCGAGTTGTTTCTGTGGAATGATAACTCTATGATTTCCTTTGAAAATTTAATATTTCTTCTGATTGCATTTTACTGTATATTTAAAATACAGTGTCTAAAATTTAATTTAACTTATTCTTATTTGTTAGATATTTCTAATCTTACCCTTGAGGGAGATCCTGTTTCAAATTACAAAGAGAATAATGGCAAAGAAAGAAGAAAGGCAAAAACACCTGAAATGCCTACTCTTAAGCCACTGCCAATATCTTTAGTCAATGACATCAAGTATGTACATAATTATAAACTTAACATAAATATTTGTTTGAATATGTCAATGGTTTATTTTTAAAAAAAAGTGTTGTCTTTAATCACTTACAAACTATAAATTCTGGTCTACGGATCATGTTCAGTAATACACATCATGATACTAAAGATAGTTTTTTAGAAATTTCAGTAATAAATGATTAACATTAAATGAAAAATTAAAAGATTTGAGATTTTATGAAGGATTGCTGGAAATATCTAAGCTTTCAACGTAAAGGTTAAAAAGTGAATAAGGGGAAAGTACTGGTTCAATCATGAACTGCAAATAGATTAGATATTATGAACCAGAATCATATTTAAGATAGAATGTATGCATAAAATCTGTTTCGATATTGCAGCTATGTCTCTTTTTCAGGTGTTAGTATAATTAATTAGTGACATTTGTAATTTTTTTTTTTTTTTTTTTTTTTTTTTTTTGTGGGCTATGAAATATTTGTCTCTCTTGTTAGTCAACCATTATTCCAATTTTGGATAACTATATATTGGCAAGAATTTCTAAGAAATTATAATACACACAATATATATATATATATATATATATATATATATATATATATATATATAATAACAAATTTAGTTTATTCTTATTTCTTTGTGTTGTTTGTAATCATTGATCATTATAGAAATATACATTTCCAATAATTTTTAAAATTTTCTTTTATTATTTTGCTAAATTAAACATTTATTGTTTTCTTTTCTTTGAAATATTAAATTATATAAATCATCTTTTTTTTAAAATTTTGTTGTTTTGAAATATTTTTTGAATTTAACTGGAGTACAGTCTTTTAGGAATTTAAAGCTTTTAAAATATTCTAATTTAAAGTTAAAATTAGCATAAGTATAAAAATTTACTCATCAAAGAAAATAAATGTACTGTAATATTTTTTTTCATCCATTTGTTAGAGAAAGAGAAATATTGTGATGTCTCTTGTAGATAGATCCCCCCCCCCCTGGAAGGGATAATGTTGCATATGTTGATTGCTTGTTGATTCCATTCCCGAGTATTATTAAGCTTGCAAAAATTCAGGATAATCTTGTTATGAGTAATGATTTCTGTCATGAAATAATCTTGAAATATGTTATAATGATCATTAATTTGAATATGTCCTTCATATTTTCTTATTTAAATTGAGTCATATGATCAATTATGCATGACAGAATGCATTGTTGAAATTAAATCCTTTTATTTCTTTGAAATAAACGATAAAAAAATTATTTGTGCATTATTCAAAAGTCCTGAATGTTGTTATGAACAAATTATATTTTTTTATAAATAGTTAAAGGTTTCAGAGCTAGTAGATACAAAAAGAAGTGTATTTGTCATTAGTCATTTGGAAGTATGATAGGAAATAACATTATAACATATTCACAAGTTGCAAAATACTGAAGACAATGTAAATTTTCTAACCATTGAATAATAACAAATATTGACTTAACAGAAGTAGGTAAAATATAATCTTCTCGAAAGAAATCCTTATTTCGTCTATCCTAATGTTCGTATTTGTTATTTTGTTTGCAAATGTTACTATTCTGTTACTTGCACTTCAAACACTGTTTTGTTAATAAATTGCTTTAAGACTTGCATGATCAGTAATTTATAATAGAAATAAAAGTTTTAAGTTGATCTATTTTTAAGGGATATTTAAAAAAACAGATATTTAAATTAAATTACGGTAATTATGTGCAAATATTTTTAAAAAATTTAATGGATGGATTACTTCTTAGTTTACGTTACTGACAGAAGAAATTCCAATGATAAATGCTTAGTTTTAAATAAATAAACATATTAATGTTGTGTATTTTCATTATTTTATTAATCGATGTACTTGACACAAAATTAAAATTCTTTCATGTACAATATTTCTATTATTTTCACACATAATATTATGTTATACAAAATCCTTTTATCAACTAAAATCTTTACCATTTTTTTTTACATGCATTTACCTAAAAATTAGAATATAAATTGAACCAGATGATTGTTAAAAACCATTGATAACCAATTTTTTCAATAAGTTGATACCTGCTGTATTTCTTTTGAAATTTTGTTCTCAAAATCTGAAGGCCAATCTTATAGTCTAAATTTGAAGGTTAAATACAATATTATTGAAATTTTAATACATTTTGATATTCATTCAAAGTTTTATTTGTCTTAATATGTTATTTCTTTTTCAGAAATGTCCAGGCAATGACAGAAATAAAAACAGACATTGGTTATGCCAGAGCATGGGTTCGATTAGCACTAGAAAAAAAACTTTTACATAAACACTTGCAAAAATTATTGTCAAATCAGGATTTACTTAGGTAAGTGTATACTACTTTCTAATATAAATTTGGAAAAGATTACCAAATGTTCTTTTGCTTATTTCTGATTTTAATTATTTTAAATTTACAGAAGTTCATATAAAAGATATGCCTTTCTCCGCTGTGAGGATGAAAAGGAACAATTTCTTTACCATTTGTTGACATTAAATGCTGTTGATTATTTTTGTTTTACCAATACATTTACTTCTACAAGTAAGTTTCATATATCGTATCAATTTTTGTGCAGATAGACAAATCGTGTAACTCTTGTTTTATATCTAATATTTTATTAAGCAAATTTTTGTTATTAGTTGTGTTTTATTTATAATTTTCTTAAACCTATGTTTTTATTCAATCTACACTTAAACACTAACAAAAAAAAAAAGACTCTTAATCAGTTTCTGAATTTTTAATTGTTTTTCACTCTCCCCATCAATTTGTCTTATCTACAAGTAGCAGATATGGTTAAATTATCTGTCTCTGTATTTGTGTATATGTGTGAAACTGTATTCTGTTTGCCCATTGCCATCTCATTCAACTTCTCCAAGATGAATATTAGTAATGAATATTTATTTAATATATTTTAGCATTATTAAATTCATACAATTTCAAAAGTTAACTATTAAAGTATTTTTTATTATTTCAGGACAATAAATTTTTTTTGTTTACTATCCTCCATCTAAGTGTATCCATTAAAGTTATTCTTGATAATAATCATCCATTGTTAACTTTTAAATTCTTAATGGTGACTTTATATAAAATATGGTTTCAAGTACATTTGGTAGATTATAAAATTGTGGCAAGCTTGTCTCTGAGATCTGTTGATATTAATTGGAAAGGCCTTTTAAAGTGGAAAGTTTATTGAATTTTATCCAAAATGTCTCTTGATATTTCGTTTGATGTTGATTGCCTTTGATATAGTTGTCTCTGCCAAATAACTATAGACTGGTCCCTGAATTTTTCTCCTTATAAAACTTTTCAGACTTGATTTGAAGTGCTTCACTGGTTACTGTTAAGTTGATGTATGTTTCAAGTAGTGAGAACTTGATACTGTTATCTTTTAAATTTGAGATTAAATTAGGAATATTTACAATAACAATCTAACGTTTCTGTCAATAAAAAATTTGTAGTTACAGCTTAATTCAACTTGAAATTGCAATGCTGGTAAATGCTGCCTTTTTTTTTTCTTTATTCCCCCCCCCCCATATCTGAAATTGTAGTCCAATTGGAGCCGAGTATTTTCTTTCAGTTATTGCTTTTATTTATTCAAGCTGAGAATTTGTCTTCACTATTTAATTTTAAATATTTTGATAGCATAAAAATCAAATTGATTAGGACTTTCAATCTGGAAAATTAATTTCGATTTATTTATATCAGTTTGATGTAAATATCATTTAACAATACTTAGTTGGCTTGATATGGCTATCATTTAGCAGTAACATTCATGGATTTAATTTAGAACTTTTATCCTTCTAAAAATTAATTCATTTTATCAGAAGCATCAATGTTTTTCCAGTGATGATAAGAACGTAATGGGACCAAAATCATTCACCAAAGATTGCATAAAATGGTCTAAGTATGATGCAAGAAAAATCTAACAGTCCTTCTTATCAATTAATCTTCTAACCAGTTAAGTTGATTGATGCATACATTTTGATCCAAATCTTTATTTTTGTGCAGTCAAAGTATAATTTTTTACCTAAAAATAAAATATTATCTGCTTTATTATATATATATATATATATATATATATATATATATATAATATAACATATTTTGATTGAAGTAGAATGTAGGTTCGAAACAGTGAAGAGACTTGGTATTTTTAATTACGTTTTATTCTATTTCGAGTGGCATTCATGATTATATACAAGAAAATGCAGCGCGGCACACACAGAGGTAAGAAAAGGGAAAAAAGGGCCAAACAGATGACATCTAGCCTTATATTACATTGGATTTCTGGCCAGGCGCCAATTCAATACACATGTGACCTTTGACACCTTTTGAAGGGTAAAAGTGTTACTTTCATTTAATACGTAGTAAGTATTGATGGTGCATTATTTTTACAAAGGGATTAATTAAATCGAAAGTAGAATTGGATCACGAAATAAGAGAATACTTTAGAATGAAGTTACTATGGGCTAAATTAAGATAAAATCTTGGAAATTAATTAAATTGAAATTAGAATTAAAATATCATTATTTATATATAATATTGCAAAATTTACTGTCTAACTGTTTGTATTGTGTTCAATGTGTATATGCTTCACCGCTTGGCTTTAAAAAGGGAGGTTTAAGGGACTTATGCAGTTCATCTGTTAAAATGAATTTAAAATGCAACAAATTAAATTTGTTATTACATCTTATTTATTATATATATTTTTCATTTTTTCAGTCATTCCATATCGTGTTGTTGTGTTTCCCAGTCGAAAGTTGAGTGCTTCTACCACATCAGCTAATGCATGGATTATAGTAGCAGGAACACTAGGAGAAACAAAACTTATTCCTTTGCCAAGGCAAATGCTAGAAATTGTTTTTCAGGTATTCATCTTTTACTTCTAGTATAAATCAATTTTATTCTTAAAAGATATTAAATATTTTTTAAAAGGTTTATGACATTTAAAATATTATGATATTGCCATTGAAATATTTTAGTATATGTTTTAATTTGGCTATTGTTTTATGTGGTTTATATCTGCCTATTATATTTAAAATCTCCACTAAAATATTTATTACATGTAAGAAATTACATATTTGGTTTATATCCTATAGCACAAAAATTTAGGTATACTTACAACTCTAAGAATAGGACATGATAACACAGGGATTTCTCCTAAATGGATGGTTGAACATATACTTGTGAGGAATGAAATTACTGGTCATACTTATAAGTAAGATTATTATTCTTTCTCATTCTTTTGAATGTTGGTTATTTTGTATATAAATGTATTTTAAATTAAATTTTGAAAGTTTTGATGATTTAGTTATATATTGAATTCTTATATTTGCCTTTTCATTTGCTAATTATAGTAAAAGTGGGCATACTTTCTCCTTTTTTATGTGTATTAATCTTAAAAAGTACATCATAGGTATTCATTTACAGTTTAATAAAAAAAAGGGGGGGGGTTCAATAAGAAACATTTTGCAAATTACATTATTTAGATTATTCTTACATTAAATGGGAAAGGGTGGGGGATGACAGAATTAAATAGTTAATCCATTTTTGATTAAAATACTTAGAATAGTCAAATTTAATGTCTTATTTCTTTTCTAAAATTCATTACCTATATTTAATTATATATCTTTTTTATCAGTATTTCGAGGAATTCAAATATCCTTAAGTTTTGTCATACTAAGAGTAAATTTTATTATGAATCAGTTGTAAGCTATAAAATGAGTTTTTTTTCTTGCCATTTTAATTCTTGTCAAATTTTATGATCTTACTAATAAGAACTAGCTGAGTTTAATGACAGTTTTAATGAATTCTTAAGAATTTAATCTTCCATAAACAGGCAATATATAGAAACTAAGATCATATCTAATTTTGAATTTGCAACAAAAATGTAAAGGGAATTTCATGCTCTTCTTTTCATTGATTATTTTAATGTTTATTTCAGTATGCTATTTTTCAATTAAATAATTCATTTATGAGGTTTATAAAATGTATTTTTTAAAGAAATTTATTTCCATACATATTAATATCTATTTGTTATTACCAAATAGTTAAGATCAGTTAATAAGATTTTATAATTTCTCAGGTTTCCATGTGGTAGGTGGCTAGGAAAAGGTGTTGATGATGGAAGTACTGAGCGTTTATTAGTTGGAGAAATGATCCCACGTGATTATGATACAGAAGGTAATTCAATATTAATTTAAACAAACATTTAATCAGATTAATTTTCTTTTTGTCGATTATATTGGAATTTTTATCACCAAAATGATATTTTATTAATATATATCTGTGCATATAATAATTTCCATGCTAATTTATTAACTTATCCATCTTCATGTGTTTAGCTTCAATCTTAAACTGAGTTTTTAGAAACTTAAAACAATATTATTCACTTACAAAGGAGTTGGAATATTTTTTCTTGCTTTGAATGCAATTTTTTTGCAATTTCCTTCTAAAATTTAGATAATTATCTTTTTCTACTCAATTTTTGTTCATTGGTATATTTTAATGTTCTCAGGCTATATGGGAATTGTGGTCAATCATCTATTGAATATAAAGTAAATTTTTATTTACATAAAATATAAGGGTGTTATTTACAGCTCCCAAGTATAAATTCATCATATTCAGAGATTTTAATGTAAAGAAAGTTTCCTGATTGCGTCCTTCTTGAACATGTATCTGGTCAGAATTTATCCCAAAATCGATTTGAAGTCTTACATCAAGTCACAGTTATGAATAGGAAATGTTGAGAACAACAAGCCTTCACATACTTGCACAGTGCTTCACCAACCACGTCTGGTCATGGTACATCTTCATATCAAAGAGAACAACAGAGAGAACAGTCAACATCCTATTTTCTCATTTTCAAGTGTCTACTGATTAAATACATTTCATTATTTTTTATTTAAGTACATATGTTCTGTTTTGTTCTTTTCCTGCTATTTAAATATAGTTTTCAAAACTTTCATTAGAAGGAAAAAAGAGTGAGAATATGAAGAATATTATTAAAAGGAATAGTGTTTGTTTGATTTCTGTGTAAACAGTTAACTAATTGTATTTATTTTAAAGGGAATTCAAGATAATAAACAAAAGGTGTTAACTGATTGTAAAGCTACTTTAAAAAAAAAATTAGAAGATATCATTATATATTTTTTCTGACTATGGTTAATATTTTGATTAAGATTGAAGACATTTGATGTGATTAATTTGTAAATATTAGATTTTATATATTAAGTAAAAATTTGAATTTCCAACAATAATTTTATGTTTGAATTCAGAGTTGATGGAAACATGTCGTACACCTCCAAGATGCCGATCTCCCAGTGTTCCTCGAAGGCCAAGTGAACCGAGTATGTTTTGAACTGCTTTAATTTTGCATATTTTAAATATTATTTCATGATTTGAAATGATTTGATTGCATTTTTTCTTTTTTTTAGAATTAACAATTCCTGAAATTCAGCAGATGCTTGGGGATGCAGTTAATAATATTGTAAAATATTATTACAAGCCAGAGAAAGAAGTAGGATATTTTTACTTTTTTAAAACTTTCATGCCATTCCTTATAATGTTAATTTCTTTCTGACTTAGAAAAAAACTTGATTGATTGCTCATTTTGGAAATAAAATTTTAATATATTTGTTCTAGGAATTAATTCGTGCAGTTTTACAAGAGATGGCGTAACTAACTTATTGTCTCATAGTTTCATTTGTTTAAACATGCATTTAAAACTACTGTTATTGCGCATCTAGTTTAGTATATGCCATTTGGTTTAAGCGTAAACAACAACAATTTTATTCAACTGAAAATGTCAAATTTTGTGCCTGATAAAGTGTTTTTGCGGGGGGGTTCTTCTTCATTACTTTAACATGAAGAAAAGTGCTACAGAAAGTCATTGTATTTTGGTGGAAGTTTATGGTGACCATGCTCTAGCTGAGCGAACATGTCAGAAGTGGTTTGCGTGGTTTAAAAGTGGTGATTACGGCTTGGAAGACCAAGAACGGCCTGGGGAGCCAAAAAAATTTAAAGATGAAGAATTGACAGCATTGCTTGATCAGGATTCGTTTTAAACGCAGGAAGAACTTGCAAAATCATTAGGAGTTGATCAAACAACAGTTTCCAAACGCCTCAAAGCAATAGGAATGATTCAAAAGATGTCACCTTGGGTTCCATATGAATTGAAAGAAAGAGATGTTGAAAAAAGAAAAACCGTTTGTGAAATGCTTCTTCAAAGACAGAAAAATAAGGATTCTTGCATCAGATTGTTACTGGTGATGAGAAATGGATTTATTACGAGAATCCTAAATGAAAAAAAGCCTGGGTAATGCCAGGTGAACCATGTCCATCACAACCGAAACGAAATATTCACTGTACAAAGTATATGCTGTGTATATGGTGGGATATGAAAGGTGTGGTGTACTATGAGCTACTGAAACCTGGTGAAACTATTAATGGAGAATGTTATTGACTTCAGTTGATGTGTTTGAAACAAGCTCTGGCCAGAAAACGACCAGAATAGGATAACAGACATAATAAACTTATTTTTCAACATGATAATGCTTGACCACATGTCACAAACCAGTCAAAACATATTTGGAAAATGTCAGATGGGAAATGTTACCCCACCCGCCGTATTCACCAGACATTGCTCCTTCAGACTATTACTTGTTTGATTGCAGGAATAACGATTTGCTTGGACAGCGGTTCACTTCAGAAAATATTGAAAAATGGATCTCTGATTGGATCGCTTCGAAAAGTGAGGAATTCTTTCTTCACGGAATTCGTAAATTGCCTGAAAGATGGGAAAAAGTGGTGGCTAGTGCTGGACAATATTTTTAATAGTGTAATTATGTATTTTGCTTTTGAAATAAAGCTTTAATTTTTTATTAAAATCCGCACAAATTAATTCCTAGACCAAATAGCTATTGATGTATTTTTGATGTAAAGGAGGTGTCTTAGTTTAAAAAAATGGTTGGTCAAAGTGATATATATATATCATGACTGCTAGGTTTATAAATGTTTTATGAAAACAAATATGTATAAATGTTGTTTCTTCTTTACTTTATAGTGACTTTCTTTATGTAAAAATCAAAATTTTGAAAGCTACAACTTTATACTAAATATATGCCAAACTGAAATGAATTTTATGATCTGAATAAAACCAACTGTTTTATATTTTATCAATGAGAATTTTCTTTGAAATTTAAATGAACAATTATTATATTAAATAGATAGTCTTTTATTGGTATTTTTGTTGGAAAATTTTATTTGAAATTTTCCTTTTATTTCTGAAATGTAATGTAATTAATGAAATAATAACTAAAAACTTAGGAAGGAATTTTTTTTATAAGCAGGTATTTTTAGAATAAAATTATTTAATAAATAAATAAAATTTCCTTCAGTTTTGCATATATTATTTATTTCACATTTACTTTCAGAGGGGTAGTTTGACTATATTGCTTTGTGGAGAACTTGGTTTAGTCTACTGCTTAGAACAAGTCTTCCTGTATGGTTTCAAAGCAAAACGTTTTTTTAGGCATGTGTATTTATGGGATTTTTTTGGTAAGTTAAGCATTTTTTTTCCACGTTAAAGTTGCTAAGTTTTTGCTTGTGAGGGGAAAAAATGTTATTGCAAAATTGCAAAAGCAGATATTTATTTATTTTTCCTGGACTTCATAATTTAAGAATTTTTTTATGTCACTCATATTATTTTGCTTAATTAATATATTAATTATATCATATATATATATTTTAAATTTCTCTATGCTCTTATGAATTTAAGAAATTAAAAATGGAGAAAGCTGAATATTTTATAAAACTAGAATTAATGAATTAATCCTGTTGATGTTAATGAAACTCTTAACATTAATGAAATGCATTTTGGAATGTTACTAAATGAAACTAATTTAATTATGTATTATTAATTAGAATTCAGATAAGTGCATAGATGGCTTTATTTGATTTTTTTGATAAATGCTCCAGTTGCTTTTAAAGGATTTTTTTTTTTCCAAATATTAACTAATCTCTGATGTTAAAAAATTGTAAAGTAGCATTTAAAGGAATGAGGACATATATTTATTACATAATTGAATTATTAATGAATTAAAATGAATTTAAAAGAGACTGAATGATTTTATTCTGTAAAAATTAAAACATCATTCAAACATTTTATTAGTAACGATTACCTTTGGAAAAATATAAAACAATTTCTCCATGTTTTTATTTTATTTTATTTTTTGCTTGTAATTTATACTCTACTATTTATTAAAAGATAAAACATATTTTATATAAATAGATGATGCATAAAACATTATAAAAATGAATTGCTTTCTTTATATTATTAGTTATATTAAATTAACAAAATTAAAGTAATAGAAAATATCAGAAATGGTTTTCTAGGGAATAACAAAGAAATGAAATTCTGTCAAAAATCACAATCTTAAATTCCCTTCATTTCACCAAGAATTTCTATAGTATGATGGCTTGAAAAAGTTTTTTTGTTGTCTGAACTGAAACTTTAGTACATTTCTGATTTGTAAATTCATGTAATATTTAAATGCAGTTTAGAAATTGGTTAGTGTCCATTGTACAATATTTATTAATATATTGTTACATTTTTAACAATTTAATTTTTTATTAATAATTTTCTTTGAATACCAAAGTAATCATATCTCAAAATCTAGAACAGGTAAAGAATAAATGGCACAAAAACTTTTATGAGCTCATAACAATCTATTTCTCCTTTTATTTTCTAAAATTGTATATGGTTGAATCTTTAACCGGCATGATGAATATTTAAAAGAAAATTATAATAATTTAATTTTATAAATATAAATAAAAATACCTCTGATGAATATTTCATATGAAACTAATTGAAAATAATTTAATTACCTAGCTAACGAGTTAATGCAATTTGATTCTTCTGCTAAAAGCTTCGTTATGAAAAAATCCATTATATAGAAATTTGTAAAAGGTTATAAAATTAAAGTTTTTATAATTTTACTCAATTAAATTTAAAAATTGAACTGAGAACAAATAACAATCTTTTTTGTATATTATTATATAATTCGAAATCAAACTTCTGTTGAAAATTTTATTAAATAGAAAACTTTGCAATTTCTAATTAAGAGGAATATAGGTTCTGTTGTATATATGTTAACATCTTTGATATGTTGTTAACAGAAATTTATAATATTTTCTACTTCAGTTTGAAAATATCTAAGAAACATAACTTAAAAAATGCTTCAAGAATATGTCCTGAGAAAAAACAAAAAATTCTAATGCAATTAAATTTAAATTCAATTTGTGAAGCTTGTGTATGTAGTCTCTAATGATTTGAAGCTGTAAAATAGTTTTTTAAAAATAGAAATTATTTATATTTTTATTCCAAATTAGTAGTTCTTTGTTTTTCATTAGAATTTCACTCATATTTGGTAACTAATTTAAACTATCTCCTGATACTAACCGTAATGTTTCTAAGATCTGATAAAAAAATTAAGTGAAAATTAAATACAGTGAGTCATAAAATTTTGCTGTTTTAAAACACTAGTTTTAAAATTAGGATTTAGATTTCCTTTGTAGCATTGTATAAAAAAATTGAAAAATTAAAATTAAATTGAAAATTGGTCAGCTTTAAGATGATGTGCATAAATATGTTTTTGTGATATTGTAATTGCATTAAACACATTCTCAAAAAGATTTTTTCCCCTTGCTCAGATTTAATAGTTTTGCAGTATATGACAAAAATTTGCTGGAGTGTGGGGGTGAGGGGGATAATGGTCATTATTATATTAACATTTAAAGAATTTTGTCACTGCTTCTTAGGCAAAATTGCAGATAATTCATTGTTTTATTAGTAGTGTTATTATTTACTGCTGCACAAATGTCTTTTTTTTTTTTTTTTTTTTTTTTTTTTTACTGATTTCAAAATCAGTGCACATATTTCAAAACATGCACTGGGTAAGCATTAAGTTTTTCCCTGATTACAAAAACTTATTGCACAAAATTCTGCATATATGTAAGTTTATTTTTGTTAATGATTAATACCATTATGGACCAATTGTTGTAATAAATTTCTGTATGTTCTCCCATTTTGTTGCTTGGAGAATATCATGACATTATTTCAATTATCATCGTACCTTATCTCGTATTTCTTAAGGAACTCTAGATACAGCATTAAGTATCTTAGCTTTTTATATTTTGATATTTCAAACTGATGTGCTCTCTCTCTCTTTTTTCTCTCTCTATGTAACCCCTCTAAAAAATAAACCAAAAAGTGAAATATCAGAAAATTATCCACCCTCATCTCATATATTATCTATTGTAGTTTATATTTTTACATCATCTTATTTACATATTTACAATGGTTATTTTATTCTTAATGTTTTATAATCTCAATAACATGTTGTGCTTATGTTATATATTTATGTGATTTAGCCATGTATATTTTTTAAAACATTGGTCATACATATGTCTTCTTTAGAGACAATTATTCATAAATATATAGTAAATAAAATATTTCTGCAGCTAAAGTTGTAGCCCACATTGAAGTCTGTCTGCAAGAGGATGAGGGTACCAGCAGTGCACCCTTATACCATATATTATTTATGCTAGTTTATATTGTTTACATTATCTTATTTACATATTTATAATGGTTATTTTACACTTAATCTTTTATAATCCAAATGAAATGTTGTGCTTATCTTATATATGTGATTTATCTCCCTATATATTTTTCAAACATCAGTTATGCATATGTCTTCTTTAGTAACAATTACTCTTAAATATCTAATAAGTAAAATATTTCCGCAGTTAAAGTTGGGGCCCACTTTGAAGCCCTCCTGCAAGAGGATGAGGGTGCCAGCAGTCCAGTGCCAAGGCAATCCCTGGAACATGTATTAGTAATGCGCTCTTACTGTAGTCTTGTAGAAAAGATTGACAATGCTTCTTGCTCAGTGGGGAAGGATGGCAAATTCCAACTATTTATTTGTTTTGCCGCCAGGTATTACCTTTGTCTTAATATTTTTAGTTACTAATTGTTTATATTTGAAGCTCATTAGTCTATAGCAAATATTTATTTGTTCTTCTTAAATGACCACACTCTCGATTTTTGTAATACAGATGATCTGAATAAATCTGCTTATGTTAAATGGAAAATTTCTTTTTTTAAGCATTTTTTTTCCATCGAAATAACTAAAATATTGTGATTAATATGCCTTAATCCCTTCAGGACCAAATATTTTTCGCAGTTAAACCTAATTTTCCGAAAAAATTCGTATAAAATCAGCATTTTAATATCTTGATCTAAATTTTACAAGCAATATTTATAATATACTAGTAATTAATATGTTTTAATATAAAGTATACAACATTAATAGAAATAAATTAAACAAGCAAAATGCCCAAATTTTAACTATACCCATGGAAACAAATACTGTATGCATGGAAATTAATTAACAAATACTGTCCATTTGAAATTTGAAAAAATGTGACTAAGCAATAATAATTTGTAGCAAATAAAATTCCAATTTAAATAATCCCAGTCTCACGAGTTCTCTCTGAAAATTTTATCATCGTTTGTGTTTTATTTCTGAAGACCAACTCAATGCAAGTGTCTAATGGCATATTATAATTATATTCCACTGTGCCTGAAGAAAATGTTCCTTATTATTTGCAGTTATTACTGAAATCCCAATCATTTCACTAATCTCAGAAGGTAACATGGTCTCCTATTCATGGCTAAAAAAAAGCCCAAAATAATCCCTTCACTTGTATCAAAACATACCCAGAAATATTTCGCTTTCAACCTTGCAATAGTAAGCTGAATGCACTTTACTACAGAAAAAAACCAAAGCAATCAATAAGAACACACAAGAGTCCCTTTAAATGTACTTTTAAAGAGCCGTTTGTTTATACGCATGGGACACTGGTAATAAAGTTGTTAATGTCTGGTAAAATGTTGTTCTATTCATATTGTTTTCATCATATTTTCATAATGCCACTTTTTAATTAATATATTTTTCAATATTTCAGAGACCATCTCCTACACCGGATGCTCCTGCACATTGCTTCTACATCTGTTACGTCCAGCATGTATGAGGAGCAATCCTTCTTGCGTGATCCCAACCTTGTCACCTTCCTTGTACAAATTCTGGAGTCACTCTCTGACTTTAATATTGTTCTGGAAACCTCGCTCACCAAAGGAATTGAGAGCTGAATTTCACCTCATTTTAAAATTTTTCTTTTATTATCTGCCTAGTAGGACTGAACCTGGAGTGGTCTTGGGTTGCTGCATTTATTGATCTTCCAAGGTCACTTATATCACTTGTTGATATATCACAAGGAATGAAAATTAAAAATTATTTCAAAAATTATAGATTGAATCTAAAGAGCATGACTTATAAAATTGTCTCAGTTTAGACATGAAAGTTTCTTAAAAGTGAATTCTTTAATAATGAATATGTATATGTTTCTCAAAATATAGTGTTGAAATGAAGTTATAAATTAAATTTGATTATTAATTTTATATTATAAAAAAATTAATGAAATCCTGTAATTGGCAAGCTAAATTGATGCATCTTTATTTTGAAATGAAATATGTGTTTTTCTCCCTTCTCAAACTTATATATTGATTAAATTATTCAGTGTGCAATACAAATTTATTATAATGTTATTAAAATTATTTCTGAGGTTATTTTTAAATTTGATGACAGATAATGGAAAATTATCATTTAAATTAATTGATCTAGTGCATATAATGATATGGAAAGTTTTGTTAATTTGTATATTATATGCATAACATGGTAGTGTTTATTGTTTAAAACTGCATTTAAACTAGAGGGGGGAAAAGGATTTTTTTTTTTTTTTTTTTTTTTTTTTGTACAGTGAGATATTGGTGAAAACATGGAGGAATCTCATTTATATATTCCGAGAAATAGCAGTTAAATAATGTAGCAACCTTACTTGTCATGTTGGAACTGCCACTGTATAAAAGTCATTATCATCCATCCTCATTTCTGTCCATTGAGAGTGATTTGTTACTTTACATGTTATTATGTGCAGAACATGTTGCAATCTTTGACCTTCCAAGTAATAAATGATTAATTTTTCTATTAAATCAGGAGGAAAAAAAAACTATCAATTGAATTCATCTTGGGAAGCAGTTAATTCATACTGAGAATTAAGATTCCATTAATTAAATATATATATCATTTTTATTTATTGGTTGTTTTTAATGGTGGTTGTGATGTTTATCACTGTTTATAAGAAAAAGCAATTTTGAGTACAATGAAAAAAGTTAAGATATTTGAACGATAAAAATTTTTTTTTTAACAGGATTTCTAATTTTAAAAAAGCAATAAAAACCTGAATGGGAAAATTAAGGAAAGAGTATATTCTAATCATGACTTCAAATCATAATTCAGCTTTTACCCCTCCTTAATTTTTTAAGATATAAATAATTAAGATATAATTTAATCTTAGAAATGAGCTACAAATCAAGATTCTGAATTATGAGTTTTTCTTTTTAATTTTAGATTGAATTTTATTATTATATTTTGCATTTATTATAATATTGCATTGTTCAAATATCTTAACTTTTGAAAAAGAGTTTGTTTCTACTTAAATGATAATTTTTAATCTGGTTTATTGATTTTACCTATTCAAATAATTATTTTTGCATAACAATGAAAATGAATAGTAGAATTTGAGTATCTCTTCAGTTTACAGACTGCCCTATTGGAAATTTGTTCCAAAAAAGAAACTCAACTATATGTAAGTAAATGGAAATGGTGAATTGTTAGTTTCATATCATTTTTATATGGAGATCTGTATGTAAAAAAGGATATTCATGTGCTCATCCAATTATTCTAGCTGATCTTATTTTTGGTTTATAAGTTCAATATAGTTGTATCTAATATTAATGCGCAAAAGGTAAATACAGATTTTCTAGTCATTGTAGAAGATAGTTATATGCGCTAGAGTTTGGACTTATGATGTGAAATGTTTTATAATTTTTTTCATTGAAATTCTGAAATATCCATCCATTCATACTTTTTTTTTTAAACTGTTAAAAAGAATTTTATGTTTAACATAGTACAATAATTTTTGCTTATTGTCCAGTTAAGGCCTGCATATCAGTTAAGAATTTTTTTTTTTCAGCCAACTGTGATACTCTTCATGCCTTCTTTTTTATACTTTGGTTTGTTATTTGATAGTATGCTTTAGTTAATAATTTTATAAAATGCATGTCAAGTTTTTGTCATAAGTTTATCTCTTTAAAAAAAATACCTGTGTTTACTTTAAATTGTATGGAGCAATTTGATATACCTTTTAAAAAATTCTGTCCATCTTTTATGACATTTATAGGAAATTGTATATATAGAAATACAAATATTGTTTCTTGCATGGTTTTAATTCATGTTTTTTTTTGCATTTATTATGTCTATAGTAGTTGAAGAATAAGGCATTATTTCAAATGTTTTAAAGATATCAGTCATCTTACCAGGTACAAATCTTGTTATGTTACATATTTCTGTTATATAGTTAAGTTAATCATAGTATACAGATTTTCAAATAACTTGGCATTCGTCTGGATGCTTTTCTACAGTTTCATAACATCTTTGGATATTTTATGTCTCATCCTAATAATTTATTTATACATGTTATAAAATTTGCACTTAATAACTGATCTGCCATTTAAAAGATTTACATACATTTCAAGTTATTAAGGTCATTTTGTTAAAAATGTAATCAGAAAAGAAAAAAATTACTTTTAACATAAAAGAACCTTATAAAACATGGTATTTCTAAAAATATTAAGAATAAATCTACTTATTATTAGATGCAAGCCATTTTTTGATAAAAGTTAAATTTGTATGTCTTGCATGAGATTTTTTTTAAAGAAGCAATTCTTATGAGTAATCGATCTATACTTAGTTGCTTCAGTGAAAATACTTCATAGTATGCTAAATAATTCTGTTTTTAGAAGGCCTTAGAAGGAACGATTGTGATATTGTAACAATTCTTGTGTATATTTGTATTTCAGATGTAATATATTGTATTGGAAATATCTCCTGTATAAAGTTAATACTACTTAAGTTCAGTTGTGTTATTTGTGTATTAAGGAAATATGTAAATAAGAATTGTTTTATTTAATGATTGTAGTTTCTTTTGTAAACTGAACAAAATAAATATGATTTTATTGTAATCGGCTTATTTTCGTCACTTTCGGTAACATATGTATTAATTCTACAGCCATATGCAGCTTAATTTCTGTAACAGAATTTTTATGAAAAAATTTATAACTGAATTATTTGTTTAAATTCTTTGTTTCACATTATTTTAACTTACTACAAGTTCTGATGGTGACATATTATTCCTTTTATCAGGACAGGCTTATATTTTCATAATAGATAAAATACATTAATGACCTTATTTTTTTTAGTCATATAAATTAGATAAAATTACAAAACGGGATATTGCATTTGATTCTTCAGTGATATTAAAAAAAATTATGTCCTCCAATAAGAATACTTTAGGAATACATCTTTAATTATTCTCAAATGAAGGATATGATAACCGATTGAGATTTATCTCTTAATTTGCACATCTCATAATAGGACGAAATTTGTCCCATGAAGTATGAGATGTGCTGCAGGTTACTTTATATAATGGACTTGAGTAGATGAATCAGATCTGGAATCCTGTACTTTCCAGTTCTAAATTCTATCCCCGGACTACCATGGCTGAAGAAACATTTTGGGTTCACTTTTTATATAGAATTAGTACTTTAGTGAAGTGAGGACTTATTTTTTTAATGTAATGATTTGATACCCATTCTCTCCCTTCTTCTGTGATTAACATACGTACACATTGAGGAAAATCTAATGGTGATATTGGGAAATGAAAAGAATATTTTTTAAGTCACTGATTTTTTTCTCCCTACTTTGACACTGACATTAGAATTTGCCATTAAAAGCATTAGTTTTGTAACATTATAGTTAATTTTCCATGTAATCCTATTTATTTATTTTGAACAGGATGAAAAATAAATGCAATTCTCAAAGTGATAGCAAATATTTTATTTGCTCGAAAAAAAATCCATTTAAGTAGAATTCAAGTATTTAATACATTTTGCTGACAAATATTCTGAAGAATATATGAGGCATTATGAAAATGAATTGCATAGTTTTTTTATTGATTAACATTAAAGATAATTTTTATCATTCTTTTTAGATGAAAATACCAAAGATACTTATTGTTTTAAGGATGACAACAATCATCACAAAGTATTACAAATATTGAATCATATTTTAGTTTTTTAATTTATCTCTCGGTGTTTAATCAAAATTTGAATCATTTTTTTAAAAAAATATTGACTTGAATGCTATAGGTTATAATTTTTTGAAAAGTTACACGATTTAAATACTGTCCCATATTTTTAAATCTAAAAATTTAATTAATATCTGGTATGCAACTGAAGCTTGTATTAAAAACTAGTCGCTTTTGGTGACTAACTGGTTTGTTGGGGATAGTAATTATATTTAATTTCAGTTAAATCGTTTAGATACAACTTCATCACCAAGATTCCATCAAATTGACAGATATTAAGGTTATTTTATTTTAAATATCTTATGCATGTTCTATTCGTTGTGTACATGAACATTTCTAATGAAGACCAGTCCAAGACATCATAGCATTATTAAAAATGTAAGTATAAGTTTCATCAATCTTCTAACTTCTACAGTATTATTACTTTGCTTTTTTACTCCTGTTGTAAAGTATAGAGGAAATAAAAAGAATCCTTTAGTTTCCACTGATGAAAGAAAATCATGTGATTAACTTTTTGTTGAAATAATGAAAACGATTTGAATTTCAGATCAAATGTATTGTTGGAAATCAAGCAAAAATAAAATAAAAATTCAAGAAAAATTTACAAGGCTTAATAAACTTGTATTATTAAAAAGACAAATTTTTAAATTTTGACAAATTAAAAAAACAATTTGAGGCAATAATATTTTTGGAAGTTATTGCAGAAAAACGCTAAAATTTAACTTGATTTTTAAGTAGAATTTTAATTAAAATTTAAAAAACAAAAACATCCTGTCTTTTTCACCCTGTAAAATAATACCTAATGCTAATATTTTTGATGTTTCATATAAATAATTTTTTGACATAATCTGTATTTTTATCAATGATCCCCAGATTACAGAAAATTTGTGAGCAAAAACAAGAAAAAATTTTGACAGTTAAATTCATAAATCATAGCAATATTTTCAAATGTTTAACAATATGTATTTATAAAAATTAGCTATTTGAAATTGATAATATTAATTGCATAAATGTATCATATGGAAAACAAATCCATAAGAACATATTTTATGATCAAATGTATATTTGCAGTGACTAGTTCCAGTTGTCCAAATAAAAGCATTATTTTGGAAAATAAATAAATAGAAAAAAAAAAGTCATTTATTCATATTATAATAATTTAAAATATTAGAAATACACCCTATCTTTGTTGTTAGAGAAAATATGGAATATCGTACAATCATGAAGTGAAAATATGTACAAATTTACAGGGAGAAACATTTTACATCAACTCATATCTGGATACAGAACATTGAAAACTTTTCAAGTATAAACACATGGCAGTGCAACAGGAATAAGATATTTTAAAATACAAAAAATGATATACGCAAAAAATATTCCAAAATTAAGATCAAATATGATCAGTACAATTTCAAAATTGAAAGAGTAATACAATTCCAATTATAATTGATTATTATTTATTAAATAACTTTTGTAATAACAGAGTCTATAAAATTTAAGAAAACAGCCAGGATTCGAACCTTTTAAAGCTCAAGGAGTTTGAATAGATGCTAAATTCTTATATGTAACCCTTGCTAAACAGTGTATTGGATAATTAAGTGTTGAAAATAATACACTTTTTACAACGTATTCAATTCGAAGGCGTATTCAAGCATTGTGCGACCTTAGGTAATGCACATCAATAAGCTTTCATTTAATAAACTGATCAATTTAATATATTTTAATAGGTTTTTAATTTAACATGCATGCTTTTTAAAATTATTTTAATTTTAATATTTTTGTTTAATATTAAAATAAATGTGAACAAAGTAATTTTTTTGAAAATATATTTTATTTATTACTAACTAGCTATCTTAAGCGCCCACTTGGTTGGCCAGAATTAATGGTTGTTAAGATTTTTAATTAAATGTTGTATGCAACGCAACCTGGTCTCAATTTCTTCAGACAGCTATTTTTAACTTTAGATTTTGATACATATACAGTTCATACTTAGAAGCCTCACGCCGCTCTGTTTCACTATGCATATTCCTTATTTATTATTTTTTTTGTCAGCATTATTCTTCAAAATTCATTAAAAATAAATGGATATATTTTAACAATGTAATTTAATTTCTAACTTAAAACAATAAAAAATTTGGCATTTTTACTTCATATTAATAAGAATTAAATCTTTTATAGATTCTCCAGAGATTTAGGCAAGTATACCGCTTGATTTCATAAAATCTGCTTTGCCAATAATAGATTTCTGTTAAGAATAGGAAAGATACCCGTGTAAAAAACGAGAAAATATCTACAACAGTGACATTTTCAACAATTTGGGGTGTTTTTAAGAATTTTTAGGGGAGGAGGGTTGTATTATTGTTTGTGATTCTTTTAATATTCGTTCAGAATTCTTACAATTCTGTTGGAAAATATGCTTAAAATATTTTTTAAAAATTGATATCGAAAAAATATTTTTATGGCAAGAAAATATAAAATATCATTGAAAAGATTATTTTTTAAATTTTAAGAAATTTTTTTATCTTGTAAACTTTTTTATTATGTATTGTCATATGAAGTATCGCACAAAAATGTCAAAATTTCAATTTTTGTTGTTGTTAATTCCAAGGGAGAAAAAAAGCTTTGAGGTACACATTTCCATACCCTAAAGTATACACTACCAAGTTTGGTAGCTTTAGGTTAAAAGAGTTAACCTGTAGACCGCAAACACACAACACATCTTTATTATAATAAAGATGACTCCAGATTTCCGGCATTCACGTTTAATATTATTTAAGCAGACGTTCGGTGATTAATTATGATTAGTTTTAATTAGACTTAAAATCGTTATAAATCTGAACATTTATATTTGGTAGCATGGCAATATGATTAAATGATAATATGGCATATCTTTTTTAATTCACAGAAATTATATTTTTATACATTTATTTATTTAACAAAGAGGTTTATAAAGTTTTCCCAATCGCCTTGCCTGAGGCCACTCTCAGGCCAGAGGTCTTAGACACCCACTGGAAGCAATTCTTCTGTGACTTCAATTTTCTCATCATGAAACTAATAGAATCACATCATGAAACTAATAGAACATGAAAAAACAATTCAGGGAGTATTCTGAAATGTTTGAGATTTTTTTTCTGTTAAAAAGTAATACTAAAACATTTAATTTTTGATTACATGGTTTAATTTGTTCTTTTTTTTTTGGTACTATTTGTTTAATAGGCGCAAGCAAAAAGTCGCCAAATGAGTTAGATTTGCGCCAAAATAAGTTGTAGTATTGTTTGTATGCAGATCTAAATTATTTGATGATCTTTCGCGTGCGCCAGGCTAACTGAAAAATACCTCTATTCTATTTACTGACTGGATTTGCAAGTAATTGAAATACTAATATATTACATATTCTTCTTTTAATGTATATCAAAACCAAATTCTGTAAAATGTTTAGAAAGACATGAAGATGTTTGAAAAAAAATAAACCAAACATATAAGTACATGAATGTTAAACTTGAATGCAAACAAAATGAGATATATAACAATAAAAGCTATTATCCGAACACATAACGTTGATTAATGGTTCTGTGATGTGTTTAACACTCTATATTATATTATATATATATATATATAAACTATTAATCATTTTTAAATATATAAACAGATAAATAATATAAAATACTTTTTCTGTTTCTCTTGCATCTCGTGAATTGTGCGTTATTTTCTAGTTTAATGCTTCCGATTGAATAAAACTAAACATTCAAATACCTCGCGACGAACAGTCACAACTTTGGCACAAATCTGAGCAATTGTTTTTATCATAGTCGTTTGAATTATTTCCTGAGTTTAAAATGTACGCATTAAATAAGTATAGTTGCTGCTTTGAAATTTTATATACTTTGCAGTTTTTAACCTCCTTTGTCTCGCTTTAATAAATTATATTAGAATTTGCATCGAATTCAATTTTTCCCAATGTTTATATAGTGACAGTTTCCAACAACTAATATGTCAAAACTAAAAATATAATTTTCCTTTCAGTACATCAGACGAGCTGCAGGTCTAATAATAATGAACTTAGACCTGTAGTAAATGGGATTAAAAAAATTAAGCGTGTATATTAATGATGATAGGGATGAGAAAAGACTGAGTAATGAAACTTGCAGTTTTCGAGAATTTGTTTGGCAAGCCATCATATCATCTCTTCCTTTTCGATAAATTAACTTCCCAATATTTGTAACAATTATTCTGTGATTGGTTTTTAAACATTATCACAAAATCAAATTGCACTAAATCATATAAAACAAAATTTAAAATCTAGGATATATGTTTTTGGAGATACATTATAAGAAATCGCATGTTGCTAGATATAAAAGTATTTATAACATATCTTAAGTCCTGTTCCAACGGCTTGTTGCCTTTATGGATATGGTCGTAAATCTGCAAACTGACCCATTGTAGGACCACTTCCGTCTATGGAAGTCGATCGGGAGCTTAACGCAAATGGTCGGTGAAATGAAAAGACATCAAAGAACACCGGAAAACTCCAAGAGGGCAAAATGCGCCTGTCTCAAAACATGCACGGGCCGTTGGAACGGGGTTTTTACATATTTTATTCTACTTTTAAAAAATAAAAAATAAATGTCATTTATTTATGCATTTACCATAACTCTCGTTTAAAAGTACGAAATTAAAAATATATACATTCTTTTAATAAATGTTCTTTTTTATATATATAATAAAAATTTATAAAGATAAAATCAACGATTACTACATTTCGTGGACTGAATGGCGACTAGTTGAATATTGAGAATCATAGATCTATATCAAAGACAACTCGCATTTTTGACTATAGAATCTATGAAATCATTCCAGCACGCAGTCCACATTTTCAGAGAAAGTTGCTTTCCTCCGCACTTTCTTCCACTCGGTCCACCGTGGAGCGCACTTCAGAATAGGATCTCCTAATCTCCACCTGCCGAAAAAGATGAACTCACCCGACCCCGTTTTGGTTCCGCAATGTTGGGGCCGATGCACAACGCCTTTCCACGCAATCTTTTTATTGAGGGTTGACAAACCCTCACTAAAAACTCTGGGTTCGGAATCCCTGATGATTTCGCTGGCTGTTATTGCCAGTTCAGTTCTTTGGAAATGTTCATTTTGGTGTAAACTGAAGATAGAACCTCGAACAACTGAAAAAGAATAATTAAGTTTAATATTAAATTTTATAATATATCAGCAGTGATATAGCGAGGAGTGAGTAAAAGGTATAGATGACTTCGAGACCAATTTTTTTGCGGGGTAGGAGTGGTGCCACGGAGACAATCTATTCAGTTTTTATGGATAGTCGACGATAAATAAAGCCGACAGGGAAAAAGTTAAAAGCTATGTCATGGCCGCCTTTTAACTTCGTTACGCCACTGATGTCCAGAACAAAATAAAAATGCGGCTTCACCCTAGGAACAAAGTAATATCGAGGTTACGAACATCTCACAATGCATCTTTTCAATTCATACATATACCTGCTGAAACCATTCTGAATGAATCATTTTGAAATTAAAACACTGGAGCGAAATTTTCAGCAGAACTATTTGTAATGAAATTAATATATCAATTAAAACTTTATTATCAGTTTCTGGGATAGCGAAAAATTTATTAATGAAAACGAAGTCGTGAAATAATTGTTAAGCTATTGCTGGTGCCATTTTCCCCCTATTATTTTATGCCACTGACTACACTAGACAATATTTTTTATACAATAGCACTAAAGGCCATCTTGAAAGGTATGGATCCATGAAAGCTTATTGCCGCGAAAGAATCCGTTAAAAACCAAATCTTAATAAATATAAAATCTTAAAAGACGTTTTTATCAATTTATTAAAAAGGAAAAACAATGTTTTTTTATTAAGAATTTGGAGATTAAAACAAAAATTGTAAAATCCGAAAGCGTAGAAAACTCTAAAAAAAATCCAATAAAAAATAAATTGAAGTAACGTTAAATTTCTAACATTCATAATATTACAATTAAAATACATTGCGAGTGTGATTATGATTAATGCATTAGAAGTTTTCCAATCAAAGCTTTACACTTTTGCGATTTTTGTTTTGACCTCCATATTTTTGATTTAAAAAATATTTTTCTTTTTAATGCATCGATGAAAACGTTTAATTTTTCTTAAAGATTTTATATTTATTATGATCTTCTATTTAGACTTTAGTATGTTTCATAATATATTGTTGCAAATACAATATAATCTAAAAATATTTCTCAAATTTATAGATGGCTTCCTCAGTGAAATCATATTTCAGTTAAATTAATGTTTATAACCAAGAATTTTAAAATTATTAATATATTCCACTGCCATCGGGAACCAATAACTATACAAAATTTCAGTCCTCCAGAACATTGGGAAGTGAGAGAAAAATCAATTACAGAATTCCATTCTTTACAAACATGAGAAATTAATTAAAAAAAGGACAAAATGAAATGAGGTTTTCAAGACTTTATAATGAAAGACCTAAGTAAAGTTATATGGCCTCCGGATCGGATTTCTCCTGTCTCATCTTTCTCACTTATCATGAATAACTTCAAAAAACTAAAGGAATACAATATTTTGTCTTTCCGACAGTCGGGAAAAAAAATAGCCTACGGAGCTTTTCCGTCACATTTAACCTTTCCGATTTTGAGCGATGTGTCACGGAGTTCTTTAACTCAAGGCTCTTAACCTCCGGACTGAACAGGTGATATAGGTACTAACATAGCATTGTTATTACTTAGCAGTGGTTGTTTCATGGAGCAGTAAATGGATTATAACTCCATTTCGAAAGAAGAGGAAAAAAAAAAAAAAAAATGACAGAATTCCACATAATCGGGGTTTTTTTTTTTTTTTTTTTTTTTTTTTGCAAAATCGGTCAGGCTAAATCGGTGTAGTAATAATACTTTAAGCTTGAATGAGATGGCGAAGTACTTAATCTTTCTGTTATGTTATGCAATATAATGATATTTTAATTTATTTTATATGAATATTATATTTTCCAAGACTTCTGCGTGAGCATAAACTAAATTTTAGAGAACTATTTTCTCACTTTAAAATAAAACTATCTTTTTAGTAATTTACTATTTGAAAAATATTAATATTTATAAAATATACCATGAAAACTTATCTTCAATGCATGTACCAGTTTTATTTCATTCCATTAAATCTGAGAAGGACAAAATTTTAAAAACAGAATAAGATTAGGAAAAGTCAGAACAAGTGAAATTGCAAGGACTTTTTTTCAAACCTTTATATATACTATAAATAATAAACATTAAAAAAAATAGTGAACGAAAAAACGAGCAATACTGTTTCGTTACCTTGCGCTAATGATTTCTAAACCAAAAGAATTTGTTGACTATAATATAATTACTTTTAAAGAAAAGTTTTAATAGTTCATTATTAAATTTCGATATTTAATTGTAAATGAAAATTTCGAAAATACTTACCAAAATCGCTGGTGCAGAAGGCGTATATCAGCTCTCTATCTGTGCAGGGACGGCATTCTAAAAATAAAATGATACAGTGAAAAGCAGAACACCTGTTTATAATCATGAACGAATCAATATTTTAAGCAAGTAAAATGTTTTTTGTAAATTCTTTTAAATTCAGAATCGAAAGGCTCTCCCATCTAATTATTTTGCAAAATGATAATTTTTTTAATTGATATTATAAGTTATTTTTATGCAATCAATTTAAGCGATAAGCGGGAAAAAACACTTTTATTAAAATGTTTTTCGTTGAGTTAAATATATGAAAGACAAGTAGACAGTATTCGATTGTAAACTACGAATTATTACTACAAATGGATGCGATTAGTTTTAGATGTTTATATTGTAAACACGAAATTTACATTAATTCTAATTAATAATTTCAGAATTCTAATTAATAACTTGTAATTCTAATTAATAGTTTCTGAAAACTTGTCGTAAATTAGTTAGATTTATACTCCAATTTTGAAACACGAAGATTCTTTTTGGGATCTTCCAATTTTGAACTTAGGTCAAATGACAAGGTAGCCCATCTGTGTTGGCACATCAGTCTCCTATATGACGTCAGAGCGACGACATTTAAATTACGATGACTTGAGCCAAGTTTGTATATATTTCTTTGAAGGAATCGATTCTTCAGTCTATGAATCTCTAATCCTGATTGTGAGGCTTTAATACTAGAGCATAGCGATACAATGTAATTTGTAAAAAAGCACAATATAGAATCTAAAAAATTGGGTCAGCATAAATGTCTTAATAAGAAAGCAAGGCGCACAATGCTAACATTATTAACATCTATGAAACTGTACTAAATCAAATTGTTATTTTTAACATTTGTTTTGATTATTTAATTTTCTTTCGAACATATGTTTAGTCACAAAATGTCTGATGCTTTGCTCGAAAAGTATCCTCGAGAAAATATAGTTAAGATCATAATTAAAATAATCATTTCTAGGAATTAATATTATGCCACATGCACAAACCAGAAATCAATGTTCGTTTTAACAAAAAGTACATTATAATTTTCTGCCGAATTATGGTTCGATTTTTTCTTCAGAAATACACTTTTTGGGAAATAAAATATCCCCTCTGTTCCGAGGAAAGAGTTAAATATTTTACCTAAAAATGCAATTTTCATCTCACCTGAAAATGACTTTGGTTGTATGGGTTCCAAATCGTACATTAGTTCAAACAAATCTTTCTTGAGCAATTCGGTAGGTGCATGCGCTTCGAGAAACAGAGCCACATGTCCACCGACAGATCTGAAGCATTGTTGGCTATTCACAGAATTGTTGTTCCTGTACAGGAGATGCAATTTCTTGTACCCCTCTAGGTAGAGGCTGGCGCCAGAAGAATTGGCAGACACCTTCAGGCATCCTTGGAAATCTTTGTGGAAGTGTCCGATGCGCAGAACAACCCTCAGAGCACCTCGTGGATATTCCCAGCGAATTTTTCCTTCTCTGCATCGCAAGTACACAGACTGTACTCCAATAGTGGGTGAAGACGGATCCTCTAAGCCGCTATTGAAATGAAAATGATACGTCATTAACAAAAGTTAATGCAATCTCAAATCAATAAATTCAGCGTCGTGAGTGAAGCGTTTTTCCAAGAATATTCGCTAAAAGCCAATGATAAGTCATAGTTTATAAGTTCTAAGATATGAATGATAACAGTTTTTGATATAAAAGTGCTGCGGACAACATACTTTGCCTGATCATAGATATCATTATTAAAGGTGGCAATTTATAAATTCCACTGCAATCTGTGTAATTAAAAACTAAATATTTCTCAAGCGAAATTTAGCATTTTGTCGCTAGATGACGGTCGTTTGGTAGCATTTTAAAAGTTTGACAAAGAACGGATCGAATGGCGGATGCAATAGTTAAAAAGTAAATGTTTTGAGGCAAATATTACAAACTTAAAACTAAAGAGAGAAAGAAACTAGATATAAGCTAAAAAATATAAAAAGAAAAACGGTAAATTTTTTCCTTAATATATCATGCCGTATCCGTGTAGCTCTTTCCTCTATTTTCGAGTCAAATCTTGTTCAAAACACCACTAATCAAATTTAATATCAATAATTCTGCAACCTACGTGAATCCACTGTTAATACAAATTGAATATCGGAAGAATTTTGACATCGAAATTGAAAAAGAAACGAAAACTGAACAGCAAATGATTAAAAACAGCTGGTGGAATTTTGTTACTATATAAAAACTGCGCTACAACTTTATTTACATGATTTTGCACTGAAGATTTAAAATTTTTAAATAGTGATTCAAATTTAATTTCATGGTTTAATATGCTATTCATATATTTTCATAACGATGATGTGAAACTTGATTAATGATTAAGAACGTCCAAAGCAAACTTCAGTTTAAAATTTATATTGAATTTCAATAATGTAGGATTTCATTTATACTTTATAAATATTTGTAAGACTCTCATGGGTTTCGAAATTTCAAGATTTTACGGTTGCAATCTTCGCGTATATCTAAATTAATCATTTCATTCGATATGTGAGCAATTATTCGTTAAAGAATAATTTAATTTAGTTATAAAAATGTCTCGTTTAGAAGCAACACGAATATTATTTTGGCCAGATCATGAAATTTTGAACTATGTTTAGAAATGGTCCGTTTCATACGGTATTTCTTTTCAAAGTTGGATGTCATATTAATGTGTTCACCTTTACATCAACAGAGGACCCTCAACGTGACATTTAAAATACACATTCTTCACATATATTGAGTCGAATTTCGTTTCTAGCCTGAATTCCTTCGGTCAAAACCTAAACCTTAAAACCCGTCAGCGACAATTTATATTGTAAAGGATAAAAAAAATATTAATAATGTATATAATTTTTGGAGTTGATTAAAGAATAACGATACATACAATTGTTTCAACTCCTATTTTGAATGAATAAACTTCAGCTAAAAAGAATTGGGTTTTAACTCCAATACTGCGGATTTAGATGCAACATTTGTAGGCATGTCGAAGTATTATTAAAATGAAACGAACAGTTATTCATATGCTACTTTAAAACAGCATAATATATTTCAAACCAATGGAAGTAAAATGTCAATGTATTAACCCACGAAAAATGCGGTATGTAGCAGAATAAGACTGAATACCAGCTTGTGTAAATCGTGGGATAAGCAATGGGAGGGTTAAAGTGAATGAAACAAACTTTTTTTTGCATTTAATCATGTCTCTGAAATTTTAAGAAAACTTCATCCATGGATGCTTTAGAAAAATAATAATTTCAATACGAATTATTGCTTTTGAAATGAAACATTACATAAAAAAAGGAAAGAAAAAAAAATGTTGGCTCCACTGTTTAAGGGTTAAGGTTTTTTTCATAAACGCGACCCCTTTGAAACCAAAAAAAGAAAAACTTTTCACTATTCATATAAGGTCACTACTTAATATTTAAGAAGCCTTGACTAGATAATAAAAATTCCATTTCATTATAAACACCCGCATGTGAGCATTTTTTATATACATACATATACACATAGAATTGCCTATTATTTACAGTTACATTTTCAGAGAAGAAAAATTATCCTTTTACTCCAAACTATTCGAAAGGTCAAAGGAATATATATATAAAAAAAAACGCCATTTTACTTAAAACTATTGTTGAAAAACACCTGGTATTCCTTCTTCTATTCGACCCTAGTGGAGGACGAACAAAGAGTGACAGTGGAATCCACCTGGTACACTACCTGTTCATTTCAACTAACCGGGGACAAAGCAAACTCTTTACCAACCTCCAAATGTTGAGAAAAGAATTGAAAAAGAAATATATATTTAAAAAAAAACACCGATGAAATTAATGTTAACACGACTATTTTATTATCTCATTTTACTTTTTTTCACGAAGTACAAAGCATCTTTCTATGTCTGCCATCCTTAGGATCTCCCCTTCGTCTGTTACAGCTGAAGGATTCATTTTTGATAAAAGGATGTACCTTTTCAAATATTTTTTTTTCAATTAATATGACTGATAACCATACAGCTCAATAGAACGTCATGTATTCATATGTTTCATCCAAATAAAAATGTAACTATGGTCCAAACCAGTGTAAACTATCATATAGGTTACGTAGAAAACTATTAAGAAGTTTTGGTGGAAGGAATCGATAGATTATTTACCTTATAATCAAACATTCTTACAAATAAGATTTCTTTTTCTAAAATTTATAAATTAGTATCGAGTTTTGCTTTCAGAAAAAGCATCGTGCCTGGCCAAAATATAGATTTTTTTTCTTTTTTCCTATTTTGTTATATGATGCCATGTATTCATATTTGCTCATATTTACCTCTTTAAACTTGGATTTATAATCAGGGTTGGATTAGCAAACAAGTAATTATTTGCCTGGGGACTCCACAAATTTCGAATTCTCCCTTCAATTTCAGTTTTTCTCCCTTCTTTACTTAAGGTATTTTCAAAATAAGCGAATTTTCCGTTTCCATCTGATTTACAACTTTTATATACTTGAACATATTCTAATTTAAATCAAATATCGTAAAATTCGGAAAAATTATTCTAAGGGTCCTTTTCCCTCATACTTCCAAATATGCTTGTAGATGAACATTTTTTTTTTCTTTTATAGCCTCCCCCATCCCCTTCTATCGGCTGACTAATGTTAATAAAATAGGCAAACTTAACATCTGCTATTAACATTTGTACATTAACATCTGTACTGGAATGAGCTATAATTGTTTTGTTGCCACACAAAAGTCAATTATCTTGAAAGTAACTTTGTAATTAAATGTTTCGTTATTTTCCTTTGTAGAAATATTTATTATTTAAAAATTATCTAAACAGATTTTAAATTAAAGTTTATATAAAATTCTATTTTTGGAAATTTGAAAGGGGAAAAGAAAGAAAGAAAGGGGAAGTTGCAGACTCAAGAACTTTACAGATCTAATCTGGTCTTTGTTCTGGCAGTTTATATGCTTTTTACAATAACAGAAAATAGGTAAAACACTTTGTGACAAAAATTCAAAGGCTAACGAAAGCCACACAAGGAAAATTCCAGTTTGATCGGACCGAAAAAACATATTTTTCGAATAACACAATTCTATTTCATAACAGTAAACATAAAATAATAAACAATAGCATTAAAACAAATTTCTCTCATCAACTCTCATATTATTTCTATTTTGTTTTATCATTAATTAACGTTTTAACAACTTTTGTAAAAAAAATTTATTTGCGCTGTTTTCTTAATTTCACACCTTTGTTGCGTATTATTTTTAGATAAAATTATTTCTCGCATTTTGACTTTCATTTGGTGCAGAATGGCCACTTAAAACCCATCAATCAACCAAATCACCAAAAATATAGTAAGAATAAAAATCTTGACATCGATTTCAAAATCAAAACTTTACTCAGACAATTCTATATCAACAAATCAACAGGAAGCAAACTCTGAAACACACAAGTACGTTGTCAGATTTCTCCAGCTTGAGTCGTCATCGATTAGAAACCGTTGCAGATGCATTACCTCTCAACAAACAAATACTGCTAAAGAATATCTCCCTTAGAAAAACTACCAAAAAAGGGAAGCGAAGATGTTTCGCACCCTCACTTTTCATATTTTCCTTGGAATGAATCACAAGAAATTCGATTCGCTGTAAGCAGTCAATACATTCTTACCAAAAGGAGAACCCAGTGGAACGTGCGAAAGGGAGGAAGATGGAAGACCAGAGGTTGCAAAAGATCAAGAGAACCTCCTGAAGAGACCGGATCTCCCCCACCGACCCCCAATTCCTTCTGCAACTCACCCTCTCCTTGCTTATGAATAAGCTGTCCCAAGTGCCTTTGTATGGGAAAGTGACCACAGGGCGAAAAGATAGTGAAATCTTTTTATGTGGTCAGATTTCTCAGTAAGATCGTTGACCTGGGCGTGGACATTGTATGGTCGGTCTGTCGCAGTGGGAGGTATTAAGTATCAAAACACGCCCAATATGAAATAACCGTTGCAAATTCAAAATGAAGGCAAGTGGTTTCGTATGAAAAATGATGTATAGGTAGGTTGTACCTCACCATTTAAAACTACAGATTGTAAGATACAGCAGTATGCAGTTATATACAGAAATTATTTCTGTATCTTTTCTTGATTGCGGGGTATACGTGGATAACTGCATGAATTATTTTTTGTTTTAATTATTTTTCTACATAACATATTTGGACATTTAATCTTGATAAATGTTTTAGTTCAAATTTTTATAAGTAGTGTCAACAATATAATTTTTTTATTAAAAATCTTTCAGTTGGCAGAAAAACAGTTAAAAGAAACGCATTTCTTTTCCTAATATCACAGCATGATAATGATGCAGGCTTATTTTTATTTTCTCGTATACTAAATACAAGAAAAGTATTGCAATCGTCAAAAAATTCGGACTCGAGATTTTGATGAATTGCCATGTTTTAGACTTCCCTCAGTTCGAAAAACATTGTTGGCAAATATCCATCTGTCCGTGACAAAGAGAAGCAAGACGGTTGAAATTTGGTGTGCTGTCCTATCACTAAATTTGTAGATATCTACCAAATTTTGTACAATATCCACTTTAAGGCAGTCTGTCTGTCCGATTATTCAAATATAAGTTAACACGAACAGTACAAAATAAAGACAGAAAAAATTTGGTATACATATTTGATATCTATAGCGCAGACACCTATCCAATTTTGAACCAAATCCAACAAGAGTCTGACTGTCTGTCTTTCTGTACTTTCAGAAAAATGTAAACGCGATAATTCAAAAACGCAATGGCTTAAATATATGAAATATGGCATATGATTTTGGGGCCACAAGTGAAATTCTGTGTAAAATGTTTGTTTCAATCAGTTGATGAAAACGAATCTAAAACACAAATTCTATTTTCTAATATTATAAGCCACATGGATCACAAAATAAGATTCAGTAAAAATGTTAAATTCACGTCAAAGATCAATACTTCTTAAATATTAGACGCGAATGCCACGAAAAGCGTTTTTTTCTGGGATAATAACTTTATCACAGAGTACACGAGAAAGTATTGAGGAGTCAACAGCCGCTGGTTTAAAAAAAAAAAATCTTTTATATTTTAGCGGCAATAACAAGAACACCTACGGCACAATGCGTGCGAGTGTAAATTCAGTAAACTTAAGAATTTTTGTGCACCATTAGGCTGCGAAGTTATTGAGTTAAACTTTTTAATGAAAAATCTATTAAAAATTTGAAAAAACTTTCTCAGTGTACCAACTATCTAAGAAATAACTTGAACCAAAGCTGATAGCTCCAAGTACAATGATCTGCTTCCAAGAGCCATTTGAACAATTTGTTCTATCATGTATGCTACAATTACAGATATTACGCCAATTAATAAACATTATCATGCTAAAATAATAACAAAATTTTTTACTTTCTCCTATACGAAGCATAGATAAAGTATTGTCAAAAAAATACGAACTTGATACTTCGACGCATCTTTACGTTTTATATCTCCACGAGTTCGAAAAATATATTTTAGGTGTTATATCTGTGACAAAGATAACTCAAACTTTTTGAGCTAGAAATTTTGTACTTTAAACCAAATTTCTAGACGTATCAAATTTTAAATGAAATCCATTCAGAGGAAGTCTGTCTATTCGGCTGACCGAATATAAGTTAGCACGATAATTATATAACGAAGAGAACTATAAGGACAAAATTTGGTACATAGATTTAATATCTATGTGTAGATATCCATAAAATGTGGAACCAAATCTATCAAGGAATTGTCTTTCGGTCGGTCTGTACTTTCACGCAGGGATGTAAATATAATAACTTAAATAATAAGTACATCAAATTTTGTATGTGAACATTTGAGTACAATTGGAGTTCTATGTCAAATTTTGGTTTTTATTGCTTGAAGAAAGTGCACCTAAAACACAAACTCGGATTTTCGGGTACTTATGTCAAGGTTTTATCGCCAAAAATATGATAGATTTGATAAAAATTCTAATTTCACGCCAAATAGTTCGCCAGCGTTATTTATGTAAGACATTCGCGGCTGTACCGAAGCCCAAAATTATGCAGGATAAGGAGGATAACATCTTTATTAGTAAATATGCGATTGTTTGGAGAGACCACTCACATTGGTTTTAATTTGTCTATATGAAAACATCTGCACTTGAAAATTAAAACTTGTGATGAATTTAATTCATAAAAGTTAACCGAATTACTAACATGCAAATAATTTGGGAAAACTTGTAAATACTTTAAAAAATTAATTTGTAATTCTGTGGCTTTTATCAAGAAACCAAAACCACACATTAATGATGATACACGAATACAAAGGATAATTTTCTTAATAAAAAAAATTGCTTTAAAAAAGAAAATTTTTAAAAACGCATTTTTCTCAGTATATCATCTTGTATCACCAAGCATTTCGCTATAAAATAAATTTAAAACATTTAAAAAATATTTCAACTATTGTACTAAACAGCAAATTTGTATTTTAGCTATTTACCAGATTTCTTGGGGTTTTTTTAATTTTTTTATTCTTGATTATTTTTTTGAAATTTAGTACACAAAAAAAACAAAGTAGGAAAAAAAAATCAAAGCAATGAATTAATATTTAACTTAATCAATGACAAACAGTAATAATTATAAATAAGTTCTGAAAATATGAAATAGTACATTGTCAGCGAGAACAAAGTGTTCAAAATTTCGAAATTATAACAGACCAGGAAGTGAGCGAGAAATAATCTGTTACAAAGTTCATAATTGTAATCAATTACACAAAATCGATTGCAATTACGACTTTTACAAGCAATGTATAAGTCAAGTTAGATAAAAAGCGTTTAAAAGAAAAGTAAGAGCATTCATTTTTAAAAATCCCTTTTATGTACTTTCACCAAAAATATTAATCGAATTGCGGGTATGCACCTTTGAGATAGAAACTAACGCTATTAAATTGTACCTGATTATACATTAATTTCAAAATCATTTTATTTATGATTTGGTTATATTTACGAAAAACATTCATTTTAAAAATGCTTCAATTATAAACGTTTGAGTGCTTATTTTAAATCCCGAATTTCGATGGAATCTTCCATTTAGGCGAAATTGAAATTGCACATAGTTAATATTGAAATTCATCATCATTTGAAAAGTACCTCCTATTACATATTAGACAACTAATTATTAAAATTCTTTCCTAAAGTATAAGAAAACCCCAGAAATTCAAAAGGTTGGAAAACGGTAATTGCACACACATTTAGAGAAGGTTACACCGAGAAAGCGGTCATTATATAAACCATGTTTAGGGGTCAGGCAGTTACAAAGCAATTCTAAACCGCTGTAAACAGCCATTAAATCTTCGCGGTTTTACGGTACCTTCGAAAAAGCAATTGCAGCCCACCTACATAGAAAGAGATTAGGAACCAGACACGAGATATGTCCATCTACTTGACAAAGAAGAGCTCTAATTTCGGGTAATAAGTCAAAAGCTGACAATCCCGATCCACTCTGCCCTAGAGGCTCAAGGGAGGAATCTTTTCTTGAAATTTTCTTAGCAGTAACGCTTTCTTTAGGACCATAAAAAGAACAAGAAGGGGGGGGGAGTAATTGTTAAAAATTAGTGCCCTTAATTTGGGCAGGGAAAGTTATATGGCTCCTTCAGTAAAAAGAGAATATATGAATGCTTTTAGGTAGACAGAAAGTACAACTGCTTTTATTG
>JAPMOR010004644.1:9652-32381 GCA_026543865.1 Argiope aurantia
ATTACCACTTGCCGATTTCGGTACTTGATATATTTCGAAACTTGAAGGCTGTAATTAGGGGAATTCAATCAATGGTGATGTACAAAGGAGTCATAAATTTTTATACGAAATAAAAAAAATTCGAAATCCTTGTAGTGGTGGTAACTAGGTAACGATTTTCACCATAGAGAATGTACATAAAAGAAAGGATTTTGGGAACTTCTTCCGATAACGGAATGGAGAACATAGTGCTTATGATTATGACTATATTATGAAGTCATAAGCTATAAGTTTTCAAGTTATGCAAAAATTGTAGAAATCGGAGCAATAGTCGGGCTGGGAGATTAATTCATTGTCCTCTTTTTCAAATATATATATGAAAAATATTTAAATCTCAGTTTAATTCTTTTCGATTTTGCAGAGTTATTTATTAATATAGTACTTTGTATTTTCGATGAGTAAGTTCTGCGCTCAGGAAACTAGAATGAAGAATACATTTACCATAAAATGGCATAAGTTTAATATTTTATTTTATCTCATAATGATTATTGAAACAGTGAATTTATTAGCCAGTAGCATTCCTTGATCGATTTAAAAAGATATAAAGGAATGCCAGGAAAAGTTAGTTTGATCTTAAGTATTACTATGGAGAATCTATAGAATCAATAAATATAATGAGGATTTTTCCAAGAATTATGACGTAGACATCTAATTTATGTTTATTATTTGATATTCATGCAAAAATAATGGTTATTACAAGATTAATGTATATAAAATCAAAACATGAAATGTTTAGGCTTAAGAAATTCATTAAAAGTATTATCAGTACAATAATTTTAAGAAACAATAAAAAAAAATGATGTTTGAGAGAAATTATGACATAGGCGACATTTTTTTATTAAATTTTATTGTAAAATATAAGATAAGATTAATATAAGATAAGATTAAGTTAATCATATATCTGGGACACAAAAACAAACTTTTAGTAAATATTGACATTTTTGTATTGTTGCCAAGATTTAAACAGGGCAGATATAATCATACATTTAATTTTAGTTTAGTTTAAACATTTGTAAAACTAAATTGTGTAAAATCAATAAATGCCTTTTTTGGTTCTAAAAAGTGCATTATCAATGATAAAAAAAATAACAAGATATCATCTGTAAGAGATTATAAGAAATGGTGAGATCGGTGACACCTTTTATTTAGTTTTGTAAAAAAATATAAGATAAAATGGTAATCATATAATTAGGTCATAAAAACAAATTTTTTGTAGATATTAATATATTCTAGGACCTAAACAGAACAAAAGTAATAAATGTCCTTCTATTAAGATATTTTAATACAATTTATAAGTGAAATTTCCAAATGTATTTCAAGAAACCTATTTAATTTTATGAAAAAATATTATTAATCTTTATTAATTAATTATGCCTTAAAAAATGTGAATAATTGAGTTAAAAAAATAGAGAGATCGCAGAGACTTTTTCTGCAATTATTTTACATTATGGGAAATTATAATTATTATTTTTTTGACTTTATGGGAAATTATTATTATTTCAAGACTTTCTATAAAAATAAGTATTTAAAAAAAATGCAAAAGTTCTTGGTTTCCTTTTTCAAATCTGAAATAAATGATCTCTCGTTCTTTTAAAGAACATATGGTGTTACTATTTTTATTTTCACCATTGTTGAGAAACCGCTCTCACATAAATGGTGATACAATGAATTAGAAAAGTTATTACAACTCATTAGAAAGCCTTGTTATTTTCTAATATCAAGCCTTTCTAGCTCAGCCTTGTGTATTTTTCTAATTTTGTGCTTGCGCGCTCGAACGTATAGGAAAATAGTCTTTTTGTATATAGTCTGTATTACAGCGGAACTTTTTGATTGTGCAGATAGCCTGCTGTATAAAATAAAATATATAATGTACTTAAAAAAAAAGTAAAAGTTTGCACACATGTACACAGATACACACACGCACACAGAGAGAGAGAGAAACAACCATAGTAGGGATTATTTGTTTGCAATATCTGGAAAAATGAGTTACGCCAGCAGAACACAGATTAATAAACCAGCTTACAATTAAAGTCATTTATTCTTTCTTTGCTGAAAGAAGATTTATCTTAGGGTGATGAGTAATTGGATTAGTTATATGAGTATTTGCAAGTAATCAGTATAAAGGGTGTTTAATTTTATCCTGGCCGAGTAAATGATTTCTAAACTAGTAGAATTATATAGTTCCAGTTGGAAAATGCTTTAAATTATAAGTAAAATTATATGTTATGTTGTTTAAATAAATATTATTCTCAAAAAGTTAACAAATCTAACTTTTTATAGATCCCCGATCTATTTAATAAAGAATTGCTGGCATTTTAAAATATGCTATAAAAAGTCCTATCACTTAATGATTGAAATGAACCAATTTACAACTGTTTAACCTAACTGGGGGAGGGGACATGTAAAGTTTATAAAACACTTCTCTTTTTTAAGATTTCAATCGTATACAATTTTAACCATCTTTATGTTATGATCATTCATAATAATTATGAATTTAAACTGTTGTTTGCCAAGCAAAACGGACTTTTGTTTTTCATTATTCGTCGAAATTCCATTGCAAATGGAAAAAAGAAATTTATCAGTTTTAGAATAATCCATCTTAATACAAATGGAATCAAAGGAAAGGCTTTGCAAAATAAATTAATCAATGTTTTTTAATGAAGACCTAATGCAAAAACATCAAACATACACTAACTTATCTTATTCCAAAGATAATAAAAAATGAAGGCATCAGAAATAAAAATTAAAAAAAATTATTTGCAGGGGCCTCCATCTTGTCCCTCAGCCAGGCTGCTTTCCGGACCTATTGGGAGAGTGCTAGCCACGCCTTTACCAGTTTCTTGAAAAAGAACCGTGATGCCTTGGACAGTGCCGGGGAGCTCCTGCAAGCCGTCAGTGCTGCAGTGGTCGAAAAAGTGCAAAGACTGGCCGAGGAAGGTTTGGAACAGGCAATCGCCCACGTTATGGGCCGCTCCAAGCAGACATCCTGGTTTGAGATGTACCCACCCAGGCCCACTCTCGCAACTACCACAGTAATCGATCCTGACTTTGCACTATTGGAAGGTTTGAAATGGTTTTTATTTTATTCACTTAAAAATGATGCAACAATATCATTTGAAAAACCTTATTGTGAGGATAAAAGCTAAAAATTAATATTAAAATTTAATTTATATTTGTCATTATTATTTTATATTTTATAATATATTAATTTACATTGATCACCAGGAATGAAATTCTCGTCTTCTGCGAATATTGTATATTAAGTTTGACAAACATCCATGATTTAAGACATATTAATAAATGCAGACATATTAATGAATGCAGACATATTAATAATGCAAAATACACTTACTTTTATTCTATTTAGTATTATATGAGTTTTTGGCATGCAATTTATATAAATGAATTTTAATATGTTTTTCACTTGAAAGAGGTATCTCATTTTCTACGAAAAGTTACCTAGATGATCTGACAACATTGATTGTTTCAATAAAATATCACATTCATCATCTCAGTATAAACTAGAAGTTATCAAACTAGATGACTATTGAAATGAAAAGAATGTCTAGTGAGTTTAGTCAGTTATGATATTAAAAAAAGATATTGACAATTCTTGATCTTATTATACGAAATACACATAATCATTTTGTACTCTATATTTATTATAAACGTCAAAAAATCTAATCATCAGCTTATTGATTACGTTTCTCCGAGATGATTCATAATGATATCAAGTGACTTCTTTTATTATTTTCTCACTTCCCACCCATCCATTTGAAAAAAAAAGATGAATTACTGAGAGAGAACTTTGACTGAACCGATGAATGACTATGGAGAGCCTATTCTAAATATATATATATATGTGTGTGTGTGTGTGTGTGTGTGTGTGTGTAATGGCATTTTAAAATCTAAATTAAATCTTAATTGATTTCCTAATTTTAATCTTAAATTAAACCATGTTAATTTCTTTCTAAAATATTTTCTTATTTCCTGATCCAACTCCCACTTTATATATATATATAATTATTTATAACACGTTTTCCAGAAAACTGATGACTATTCATTTTCTCCCTCTCCGAACGAAGGGATGAAATTCCATAATGCTTACGGCATTCTTTTAAAGATACCTCAGATTCCTTGTCCTATATCGACACGTTGCAAAGAAATCCCTATCAGAATATCATAGTAAAATATCTGCAGGGAAAATTTCTGTCTATTTTGCTCTTGCGTCGCGATGTCTAGAACTTCCAAAGAGAAATTTCCATTCCTCTTCAGACATTCGACTCCTTATATTATTCACTTTATTCCCCTGTAGAAGACACGTCCCCTTTCGTGCCTGTGAGTGAAGAGCCCAGACACCACGAGGAAGAACCACCCTCCGAGGGCAGGAGTCGACGTCGCAAGAGGCAAGTTCCTTGTGAAAATGGTGAAGGACTCGATGAGTACGTCGACACCCTTCTCAGATTTGGAAGGCGTCTCATCCGATTTCAGGTGAATAATCTCTTGTTGAGACATAAACTCTTATAATATATATTCTTGATATTATGGTGAAACGCTTATAAGCCAGATAACAGCTGTAACAGAAGTATTACTTTTATCATGTGGTCTTGTTACTTGGCTGCGAACCACAAGGTCACAGGTTCTATCCTCGCTTATAACAATCAGCTACATTAGTGACCTCGGACGATGAACCTTCAACTTTCGTACAGCTGTTGTGGCGCCATCTACCCACAGCAACCCAAATTCGTCAGACTCACTTGGCGCAACAGCATCAACAACAGAAACCACTCACCCACACTCGCTCGTCATAACGCGCGGCGCTACACAAATGAGTACAGGCACATTAGACTCAACATCTAATACATCATCACTCGACAACCGTGTCGTTTGTCTCACCTCCGACTAACTGGAGGAAGAGTACTGTGGTGAAAAGCTTATAAGCCAGATAACAGCTACGAAACACGGGCAATTACTTTTGTCTTGTGGTTTTGTTACTCGGCTGCGAACCACAAGGTTGCAGATTCTATCCTGGCTCATAACAATCAGCTAAGTTATCAGTATTCGTAAGCTCAAATAAGTTCACGAAATGCATAGTCACCACCGTTCTTGTTTTCTCAAAAATTCCGCCATTCCGCCATTTGAATGGTTTTCTTTAGAATGAAAGTCCAGTGAAGAACGAATGACGCAAGTGTCAGATTTCCGTCTAAGTAGCCGCCTAGGGGATCTGAATTGAGGTAATGTTGATTAAATAACGCTATTAATTACCAAATAAATATAAAAAATACAAACTCAATTAATTAAAAATACTAAGACTACAATTTATATTTAACGTTCGATTATTAAACTAATTATAAAGCAAATTGAATGAATTTAACATTGTTAAATAACTAAAGGAAGTAAAATGAATTATTTTTATTTATAGTATATTGCAAACTTGATTGTGTTATATTCCATCAGAGAATTTCTGTAAAAAATATTATGTTTATTTGTTATATTTGCTTTCAAAGTTATATTTGCTTGAAGTTTAATATTTTCTTATAATCTCATCGTAATAATTAAGCACGTTTATTTAAATTTAAAAAAAATCGATAATTATTAATTATGGTTAATTTTTTCATGAAATTTACTACTTTAATCCCTTTTTCAGCGATATAATATTAAAAAACAAACAAACATACGCATTTTACAAAATTATTAAAATAAGAAAATAAACTAAGATAAATCATTGATGGATTAAATATTATCTTTGTTGAAATTTGTTTAAATATGAAATTAAATTGAGAGTTACTAAAACAAGGGACTCATAATAAAATACTATTTAAATTTGACACTTTATTATAGTTAATTTCGTGTCCGAAAATTCCCCATGATACTGTGTTTTTGTATTATTTGAAATTTAAAGAGTTTTAAACTTCAAAGTACTGAAAATATTAAAAGCATTTATTTGTGAGCACGTGATCATGCCTTTATTAACAATGAATTAAATAATAATATTTTGAGTTCCAAAATAAATTTAAAACCGTCCAAATAATTGTTTGAGAAATTATCGCCAGTAATTATCATGATTACAATATCTAGATAATTTGTAAAATTATACGAAATAACTATCATAATTGCAAAACATTTTGACATTTCCAAACAAAAAATATTTAAAAATCAAACAAAAAAAATCATAATTATTAATTTTTTATGGCTTAACTATTATAGTTTATCAATATCTTATATACTTTTCTGCCGAACTCGGACAAAAAGCGAAAGAGGAAAGAGACCTGATATTATAACATAAAGTAAATTAAAAAATTTGTTTTAAATCCAGGCAAATCTTTTATTTAAGATTTGTAATATATAACAATATTGAACGGGATATAAAAATAACGAAATGGGTCGATAATTTTACGTGTTTACTCTAAAACCTTTTGATTTATGATAAATTTTCCACATTTATCGCAGGAACCTATCCCATTCCCTAACACGACAGTCAAAATCGATGACATGTTAACCATCTTCTTGTATAATGGAGGTATCAGAGGAGCTTCTAACATTTCCAGGAGGAAAAATGCTTACGTCAAATGTACGAACTCAAGGTAAGATAAATACGCACCAAGAAACAATATTTCGATTGCATTCTTGAAGTATATTGTACGCTTAAATATTTTTACTTGTACAAACTCATGTTATAAAATATAATCGTCGCACAAATATTTAAGCAAGTAATCGTCATGAAAGTATTGTAATAGTTATAAACTTTGATCTCTAGTTTTTGGCGAATCTCCATATTTCAGATCTATTGAGCCCAAAAAAACAAATTTTCGTATATGTGTGCTTGATAAACTAAATATGAAATTTAATAGGTAGTCTTTGCAGCAAATTTGTTGATTTCTATCAGATTTGAACGAAATGCTTTTCTATCTGTCTGTAGGAGTGCAAGTGAACGCTATAACTGCTTAATGCAAAGAAGTGAATAAATAATATGTGATGTGAAGATTTTCTACTAGAATTGAAATTTTTATGAAATTTTGAATAAATTAATCCGAGACTGATTTTGTAACTTATGTCTTCTGACTATGTAACTTATACATACACATATATGTGAACGTTATTACTCAAAAACGCAACGATTTAGGAAATTTGGTATGTGATTTTGTTACTAAAATTACAGTTGCGTGTAAATTTTTGGTTTTATTCGATAAAAAATAAAGGCTTCCAAATTTATACCGGTTTTTTTTTTCTCTCTATATATATATACCACGAAAGACAGAACTCTTATATATAGGACTCTGGAATTAAAAATCCGAGCACTTGCAGTACACTACTTTGCTTAAATTCTGCAATTTTATAAAGGGGATACGGAGGGGATAACATCATTATTAGACAATATGAGAAAAGTTACGAACTACGAAAAAGGCAAAGTATGCAAAGAAGGAAATAGCACTTCCGTTGATTTAATAGATCTTCGGCAGTGCTCATATTAATCATTTTAAACTCAAGTCATTGCTATATTCAAAAAAAGTAAAATTTGTTTAATGTATTTGTATTATTGTTATTTATATCGCGAAACAAAAAAAGCCATCCGAAAAGTATATTCAAATTTTTTCATTTTCGTACGAATCACAAAACGCTCATAAATATGATTGTAAAAATGAAATTCTGATCACTCATAGTGTCCATAAGCTTGCCCGATGTCCGCAAATTTCGTGGGGAGGTGGAATAAAGGAAGAGCAGAGAAGGGAAACGCCTGGATTAGAGAAATTTTGATAAGATCATTTCTATTAGTTTTTATCAAAGAGTATTTTATACTTTCTGCGAATAAAAAAAAATGCAACGAAACTTTGCGTGTGTGTGTCATTTCTTGTTATTCACCATTTTGTCTGGTTGCCTGTTAACTTCTAATCATTTCAGTATTAAAAATATCTTTTCAGTGCCGCATGTATTCGAAAGTCCGTCACTTTTCGGAGAAATCATACAAGAAATTTAATTCATGATGATTTAGCTCTTTCAGTACTGAAGTGTTTGAAACATCCATTGAAGGAAAGTTCGGCTACCGCCCGAATTCCCCGAATGTCCGAGCGAAATTTCTATTGTCCTCTTTTCTTTAAGTACAATTGACTGAATATTCAAGTGCTTAGTTTATTATAGTACTCATCTTGCAGTAACAGCCGAGCCTCTTTTTCCTTTTCTTGTACTCCCCTGGGGGCACCTCGAAAAAAGGAAGAGAAGCTTCTGGCATGCTGGTTGATTCTCGCCACCCTGGAGGGACATGAAAAGGTGGGAGGCTAGCTCCATCGATAACGGGACGTACTTCCTTAGGGAAGGGTTGCACCGCGGCCAGTGACGGCCCTTAGGACTGAAACACAGTTCCCGCCAGTGTTGCTGTTGCGGCGGTCCGGTCATTCAGTAATTTTAATCCGTGTCCCTACGGGTGGGTCGGAAAGTCATTGATATGATATGACTTTTCTTTTTCTTGCACAAATTCTCCTAATAGCTATCTCGCAAGTAGAACTATTTTTATATATTAATTTCTTAAGAAAACGAGCTATTGTTGCAATTTCAGAGACAATGGTAAGAAATGTTCTTATCTTTCAAAGTGAAAGCGAGCGTTTCAATATACTAAGACTTCCATGCTCTTAAGAATCTGAGGCTCATGGAGGATCCGAAATCCATCATCATTGTAATCAAAAGTAATAGATTTTTTTTCAGGTATAAAATGCGCTTAACTTTAAACTCCACACACAAAAAAAAAAATTAAGGAATAAAACGGTAAGATAATTATTTTAATTTATATGTATTATATTAAAACTATTAAAAATATCGCAATGCATCCACTTAAAATTCACTTCTGTGAAAAAATATAAAAAAGAAGATATATTTCAGGATTCTCAAGAATGATTACTGTAATAAAACTGCTGTCAGCACCATTGGTTTTTGTCTGCTTATTTAAAAAAGATAAAAAATTAAGTTTTAAAATATTTTAAATCTTAACAATTCAAAATATCTTTCAGATATTATGGGCATAATATTCTATGAAAGTTACTACGAAATTTCTTTAAAAAGTAATCTTATTTCAATATATTAAACATCTAAATTAATTACACTCTGCGGCAGTTTGAATCAAAGTAGTATAATTTATCACTTTGGAGCAATCCTTTGAGCAACAAACTAAAGAGATTTTATTCTATTTTGAAAATTCGATTATGCAGCAGCAACTTTTATATAATAAGGAATCACCATGAAATTCGTGTTAAGCACATAAGTCGGTACTAAGGAAACTGTCGGACTGGGTACATCCATCTAATCAACTGAAAAAGGAATATCAGTGACTAAATAAATGATTGAAGCCATATTACGACCCATTGAACTCTGTATTAGAAAGACTTTACTGTATTCAAAAATCTCAACTTCCATATTATTATGTACTAGTATGGATGCCATGATGGATACTTAATTTTAATATTAAATGAAGTACCATATTGTGGATATTCATCTAATTAACTGAAAATTTTCTTAAAATGAAATCGATGATTGAATCCATAGAGATGTTTTATGATCTGCGTATTCGATTTTAGAGCATTAAAAAAAATTGAAATTGGCAGTGACAAATTCCATATTCTAATGATTTTTTGGTGAAAAATTCAATTTCCAATAAACCAAATTACCAATCACCAAAATTACCAAGCTGTGGCAATTATTTACCACAGAAAAATACTCTTAAAAAGTGAAATATATTATTAAAGGCTTATAATTAAGGGCATATTTAGATCTGTAGTTAATGTATACTAACTTAATATACCTGTACTGCTGTATATTAGTATACAGTACATACTAATACTGCATATAATTTAAAAATATTGAGCTAATCTCATTCTTTTCTTTTCTTTATTTAGTACAACTCTTGGCTTGGTTGTTCGCTTGGAGAACCTGAGGGTGAATCTCAAATACAGGGTACTTCAGGATTATCGTCTGCTCCTCTTTAACGGAGATGGGGATGTCCGAATCAGAGAAGTCATCGTCCTCGTGCAGCTCACTCAGCTCACCGGGCCAGACGGCGATATTCGACAGCGTTTGGACAGGTATAATTTGCATATTTATATTATCAAGATTAATGTTAGCAGAGCGGGATACAAGTAGTTAGGATATAAGTGGCGAATGTTTTGTCCAACTATTGCATATTATCTGTACAAAACTATATGAAAAGAATTTCCTCATTGAAATTATATGCGTTTTCATGATTCCTGTTTCAAAATTTTTTTTCATATTTTTGATTGTATAATTAATTCTAAAACAGTATTGATATTGCATTGAATTTTTTTTACACAAAAATATAATCCCCTTCGCTATAAGATACTCTACTTACAGTTTTATTATTTGTAATAACAATATTCCAAAACTACAAAAACTTGTTATATATTTCACTTACATACACACACACTCATCTTATTTCTACGGGTAGTGCCTAATCTATATAAGATGCACTAATAATTCTTCTTTGAATAATTCTCCATTAAATCTAATCAATCTAATAATTGGAGATGAATTACAGTGGCTTATTTAAGTGTTTTGAAATAAATATTTTTATTTCATATTTATTGTTTTTATTTATATGGCTCTGTATTCTGGACTAAGCATGTCAGGTTTGAGCAGTTTGCAAGAAATTTTTGATATATTAAATAAAATATCCTAGACTCAACCGTTTTCAACGTATAAACAAATCATATTGAAAGTGTATAAAGGATTAATTAGATTTATTTGATAAAAGATATTTTCTTCTCTAATTTTTTCTACATAAAAAATGTGACTTTCCTATTTTAGTTCGACATTATTCTTTGAATATAATTTTCCTTTGCATTTATGTTCGATATCAATTATAAAGTGACAAGACAACCCAGATTAGAATGAAAAGTTCCCTGATTTCCATTTTTGTCCTTACTTTACTCACTCCTCTAATCCCACCGAAGGGCACTTCGTAAGCGAGGATGAGAAGCTTCCGGCATGGTAGTGGGTTCTCGCCACCCTGGTGGGTACACAAAAAGGTAAGGATCTGGCTCCTTCATCGATGATGGGAAGTACTACCTAAGGGAAGGACTGTACCGTAGCCGGTGATGGCCCTTACGATTTAACCACAGTTCCCGCCAGTGTTGCTGTAGCGGCGGTTCAGTCATTCAGTTTTTATCCGTGTGCCTTTGGGCGGTTCGGAGAGTTAGTGATATGACTTGCTCACTCCTCTATGTTTAAAATTTCCCCAGTTGAAGTTTAGAAAAAATTATCACACTTTATATGTGATCTCCAAGCATTTTACGCCTAAAATAATATAAACTTGTAATAAGAATAATGCGCATGCTCATATGTTCGATTTTCTGTTTACAGACTCAAAATATGGAAACTAGGTCACGTGACCGTTCGTCTAAGAGGGTTGGGCAACTTGACCTCGGCCTTGTCCATGTTGTTGACTCATCAGATCAACGAAGATCCCAAAGCAGTCATCCCGGTGGCTGAGGCCCAAGTGACACACGTCATCCGCCAGCAGCTCAACAACGTCACCATCCCCATCTTCTCGCTCATCTAACAAGCATCCATTTTGCAACAAACACCACCACTCACTCATTTTCATTCGTGTGCCTTTTGCAATCATTTTTCACTGGTATGGTCATGAGCACAACTTAATGGCCGTGTTTAACCCTTTCCTTACTGATCCGGCCCAATCGGCCATAAAAATTCTATATTGGCAGGCCGCTTCTGTTTCAAACGAGGGAAGTATGATGTAAAACAAGTTATCACATATCCTCGTTTTACGTCTCGTATCCAGAAAAAGAAATCAGCACGCCAATATAGAATTTGCATGACCTATTGCGTCGGGTCAGTTGTGAAAGGATTAAAAGATACATTTTGGAATAATGCCAAAAAAGTTCAAATATTGATTCTTTTCAATTTGCTTTGGCATTGTGCTAAAATGCATCTTCAACGAATGGCCATGCAATGTATTCATTGTATTTATATAATCATGAATAGATTTTTTTTCAGTATATGGAATGTTTCATGTTTAAGTCCTACTTATCTAAACATCGTCTATATATATATATTTTATAAATAAATGAATTAGCAAAAGTAAATTTGCGTCAATAAACAATTTTAGAAAGTCAGAATTGTATTCTATTTCCAATAGTATCTCATTAAATATAAAGAATATTAAACGATTTTATATTTTTTTAAATTTTTAATGGTTATGAATGATTATCTGACATAATTTAAATCCTTTGTCTGTAAATTATAATGAATGTTTGAAGATGATTTAAAATTTTTGTAACTTGAGCAGAAAATTATTAAATGCACCATATTTTCATAATTTTTTTTTGCGGTATAATTTATTTCAGTCTGTTACATTTCATATAGTTTTTTTTTAATTATCAAATTTCATAACAGAATTGTAACTTTTGCTATGTGACCTTGTAAACAAACATGTAAAAACTGTACAGAATAAAACATTTGAAATAATTTTTTTGAGTAATTATTTATTGTTTCTCACTTAAATGGCAGTTCTGTATGTTAATATTTATCATGCATCATTTCAACTCTAACTCAAAATTGCAAAATTTTTTTCTCAAAATTTGAGTGTAATCGAACATTAACGAAATAAATTTCTAATATTGTCTTAGTTAGCCATAAAATTATTTCATATATTTTCGTTCTCTAATAAGTTTTATAAAATAAATTTTTAGCATTAAATCTTGGTTATTTGAATTTACCAGCTTTTTCTTATAATATTTTCTGTAATATCTTAGAGCCATTAGTGTCATTTTTGTTGTTGTTGTTGTTTACATAACTGAAGTAATGTGCGCATTTTAACACGTGCAAGAAGTGACATATAATATATAAGAAAACACGCCTTCCTTTAGTAAACATTCCTTTGAACTGACTATATTAATGAATTTTAAAAATCTATCACCACCATTAAATCTTTTTTTTTTCAAAAAAAGTCCAAACCGTTGAACTTTGAATGCATGGATTATTGTTTTCTTTTAAAAGATATTTAGGTTAATTGATTTGATATAATTAATTACCTTAGATTTTTAATTCATTTTTGATTTCATAAAATCGACAAGTGCTGCATTAACTATATAAAAGAATTTTCTGTATAATCATCTGACGCCAGAAACTTTTCAATATGTTTTTTGTAAGTTTTTGATCAACTTTCTTGCATGGCAGATACTGCATATAGTAGAAAATTATTTCTATTAATACAAAATATTATGCAATATCTCCATGGAGTTGTCTGAATGCCGTTCAGAGGTTTGAAATTATCTTAATAATATCGTAGGATACTAATAGGGAAGAGGTTACTATTGTATTTAATTTGATGTAAAAACATTCTTTCTTTAATTCTGAAAAATAACTCTTATTTAAAAGGGCAAAAAAATGGATAGCATTGGTTACTTTTTCAGTTCCAGAAATAAAATATCAATTTGCAAATTTCTCAAAAACATATCTCTAACCTAACTTTGAAATGCTGTACTGAAACTAGAAATATTCATCCATACGCAATCTACCTGACATTGAATTTCAACGCATTTCTGAATTTTATAGATATATCGACAAATGCAAACAAAACAAAGCTACAAATAAAGTAATACTAATCTCGTTATAATAAACTCAAGACTTTGATACTCCGAGTCAAATAAACCCTGATTTATAATGCAATAATAAGACCACAACTGGGGAGTCTTCGGCCGGCGGAGTTCGAACTCGCAACCCAATGGACGCGAATCCAATGTCCTACCAACCAGGCTGTCCCAGCCAAATATGTCAGAAAACAACGATAACTCAAGAAAACGCATTATGCTATGCAGATGAAATTTAATATATGGAATTACAACCGAATTAGTCAATTTCTATCTAATAACAATTTCTGTGGTAAATTCATTCACAGAAAATCTGCCTGTCTATCTGGCAATTCGAGTAGAAGTGAACTCCTTAACTCCAAAACTCAAAGAGCTAGGTAGATAAAATTTGGTGCACAGGTTTTGCATCCAAAATATAAATATTTTCAAAAAATCCATCAAACGGTTGACCGTACTTTCACGTGCATGTAAACGAAATAACTCACAGACGCGATGATTTAAATCATTGAAACTCAGTATATGATCTTGGGACTACAAATATATTTTTGTGTTATATTTTGCTGTATAACGGCCTGCAAAAAGATGTCCGAAATGCATATTCTCCCGACGGATTCAGTAAAAGTGTTAGATTCCCGCAAAAGATCTATATTTCCTATCGTACACCAGTGTCATGCAAGGTATTCGCACTCATACCTAAGGTCCATAATTTCAAAGCGAAGAGGGAGGATTAAATCTTAATTGGAGAAACATTTTCGGGCAGTCCATTCTTTTTGGTTTTGAATGCTCTTTGTAAAATATTTGTCAACTTATTTGTTTTGTGATAATTTTAATTTCTATTTTGTTTGTTTTCATGGTGTATCAAACTTAAAGAAAAAATAATGAAAAAAATTTCATTACCATATTTTTGGTGATCTTGACCACGCCTGTTTCTTATGCCTAAAAATTCCGAAACTCGACAGAGCCCTTTTCAGTTAACTATTCTACCAGGGAATGACTAATCAACAGATTGAAATATAGTTAAATTGTAATTAGAACAAATAACTTAAATCACGTTTGACACAGTATAGCCCTTTCTGATTCTTACCTTCTCCCAAAAAGCAATATATAAATAGGAAGTCACCAATCTAATATAGCTTATTATTCCTGTATAATTGAAACGTTGCGAGGGCTATTTCCACCGGGACCTTGTAATTTTAAAATGTTTTCCTAAGATGGGGTTTAAATCTAACCTTCAAACTTGCTTGCTTCTCTGGATGCATTGACCCCGTTGAGTTTAAAGTGCATTAAGTCGGTCTGTACCGTGGCTTTTCGGTGAATCAGGTGTCGAATTCGGTATCTGCTATCACCGAAGTTGAGACCTTATACCATCGAAGTACCGTAATCCCAACAAAATTCTCTGAAGAAGTAAGCTTGTTCTTCCTGTCCTAGAAGAAGGAGCAATTTGGGTAGGGTTGTGTTCTGTTAATTTTAATTGCTGTCCAGTTTTATGATATATTGAAATTGAAGACAATTATTCCACAATTTTATTTAGGGCTTTGCAATTATCACGTATATGGCGTAATATGGTAATACTTAGCTCTTGATCATTCGACTCCAAAATTTAACTCAATCCCATTCGTTTACGATGGATTAACAGATATAAATAGAGCGAAATTATATTAGTGCGGTTTAATTGTTAACTCGGTAGCCGAGTGGTTTGAGAGTTTTTTCTACTGCATCGCAGGACCCAAGTTCGAATAGTTACATTTTTTTCATGCTTCCCATTACTTTTTTTATTCTACTTGAATGGAGATTTCATTTATGTAAATTTTATCCCTGGTGGGGTTTGCTAGAATCTTTCTACCAGGTCCATAAAAGGACTTCAGCTGACTAAATCTCCATTGTCGGTGCTGGTTGCGCAGAAAGTTCATGTTTAATAAACAGTCCTGTTCTTTACGAGAGCTTTAAAAGCTAATTTTTGTCCAACAATAATTAACATAAAAACTTAACTAGCTAATTTGAGACAGCTTCATAAAAGAATGCTCTTCTTCCTTTTTTTCAAAGAAAAAGGAAATCATTGAATCGTTTTATATTTCCTCGTTAAATCATACATTAACTTAAAAAAAGTTTAGCTTTAGCCCTTCATTTATAAACCGTCGAATCCAAGAACTTAATCTGAAGCGATGCACAGCTGTATCCGATGTCCCTTGTGAGTTTTGCTGTTCTACACATTTTTATTCAATGTACTGCTTTTAATTAGCGTCGAAATAATTTGTTTCCATCATCTTTATCATCATCATTAAGGCTTCACTACTCAGCGGGTGAATATCCTCACAAAAATCCTTTTTCGTTAATCATTCGTTTTTATGCCAATATTTAGGTTTTATTATCTTTCAAATCTTTATCTACTTCGTCAATTTACAAACTGGTGAATTTTAAAAACGTTGGGAAAATCAATCTAATATTTTTTTTCTTTCCCTTTTAACTGCTATTGAATTGATTTTAACTATTTCTTTGGCGTAGTTTGCGCTATTGAAAATCCAGCAAACAAACAACCAACCAAGGACATAAAACAATTTCTTTTCAACAGAACAGAGTGTTCATCTAGGCAACTGTCCAAAATATTTGATGAATTAATTGCGTATTTCACAAAACTTATATTCTTATTCGTCACTGTTAAACACGTAAGATTGCTACTAATGACTTAAATTTTATTCTTTGAAAAATGGATGTTAAAGCATTTGTGGGAAATCGCTTGTTATCAACCACTTAATACATTCAATAGAATAAACGAGCATTTAGCCTTAAATACAAGTTCGTAACCAATTGAACATGTCATCTGTCAGTCAATACCCTTGAACGCTTAGCACTTGTTGCTAAAATTAGAACATACTGATCAAGGTTTTAAGAACTTAGCATGATAAGAAAGTTGTTTCGATTGACGACAATGTCATGTTTCTAGAAGTAAAATTTGTTTTGTCACGACCAATTTACCTTTTGTGAAAGATTTATGGAAGAATCATTTCGTATGCCTATCAAAAGACGATGTCCAAAGTTCGAGATGATAAGCCGGGTCCCTCCATATCAATTCTTGACAGCTGCTTCGATTCCTTTTATAGTATCATCAGCTTATAGAAATCGTCACAAATTCCCATAGGGCTCTTGGAATATTGGTAGATATCTCCTGCTCCTGTCTGCTTTTTTTGACACGTAAGTAGAATGGAAAAATTTATTTTATTGCTTTAAAATTCACTAAAAGAAGGATATAAGAATTAAAAATGCTTAATAATAAAATTTGGGGGATGTATAGTATTGTCTTAATAATAAATTATATTTTGATGATATTTAATTGTTGAAATTTTATTCTACTTTTAAAAAAAAACTGCCCGTTTAAAATTTTTTTAATAGAAATATTTTGTATTAATTGGGAGAAAAATAGAACAAATAATGTATTGTTTTCAAAATATTAACATATGGAGTGTCAAGAATTAAGATGTAAGTTTTTAAATTTGTGCCATTATGTAAAGATGTGTATCGTTTCTGAGAAATAATCTATGAAAATCATCAAAAACTGGGTTGTTGTTTTTTTTTGCCACGTAATGAAATTATTCTAATTTGCATGTTTTAATTAGAGTTATTATAAATCATAAAAATGAATAAAAATTCGTTTGCTTTTGCCCTAGAATACAAAATAAAAACAAAGTTTAGATTCTAAAGCTTGTCAGATTGAAAATAAAATTACTAAAAGATATGCGATGTCATGTTATTTTCATATATTCAAATTTTAACTCTCATAATTTCAACAACTTTTTATTTTAAAAAAACTGCAGAAACTAAAGAAAATGTAATATCCTACCTTTTGTCAGAGGTTTGAGAATCAAACAATATTCCTTAGAAATTGTTTTTAAATAAAATTTTAGTACAGTTTCTCCATTTTTTTTTATGTATTTTGATCAAACAGTATTTACCTCCAAAGTATAAATATAACTTGATATAATATTGAGTACATAACTGACATAAACACTGATTATTAACACTGATTTATTAAACATTGATTCTGTAGATAAAAACAATTATTTAATATACTTTTGAAAAATCACGAGTATTGTGTACCTAACATAAAATTTGATTACCAAGTAATTGAATTTGGAAATAAATATCTACTATGGTGCCATCTGTTGGAAGATTACAATACTTTAAATAAAGAATTACAAATTAAAAAAATAATATTAACAAAAATACTAAATACTCTCTCTTTATTTTTCTATTTAAAACTTCAACGATATGTTAAAAGTTGATCATATAATTTGAAATCATAATAAAAACAATTGCTCAGGACTGTTTCAAATGATACTTGAAATTTTTTTCAACATTTCACGAAAATTATTCTTATTGCTAATATTTATATTATTTCTGTTTTTTTTAATCCAATTTGAAATAATGACGCATATAATTTCTTGTTCAGTTCCTTTTTTATATTCATTGTTTTTAGTTATTTTATCCTTTTTTTTTAGAAATTTCATTTTAAAATTAATATTATCTGAGGAAAGAGGCTTTAAATTGCAACATTTATGATAACTTTATTTTAACTAGTATATAATAAAATTGTAAAATATTTATGTAGTTAATATAATTATAAACTGTTGCGATTTTTAAAAAAATTCTTCTTCGAATTCGATACCCAATTTTAATTTCTTTATTATTATTATTTCAGTCAATATCTATGAGAGTACATTCTTCATGTAAAAGATGTGTAGAGTAGTCATAAGGTTTTTCCTCGATAACAAAGAGTTATTGCTAAAGAATCATTGAATGGTGATTTTTACGGTGATCATACGGTGAAATTTTTATTATTGAATTGTCGTCTTCTTAAATTATTTTTAGTTCAAAAGACAATGCATTAATGCAAAATGAGTGATTTTACATCCGATTGTTTCAAAATGGCATAAACGAAGTGAAAAGTTCAAATTGTTATTTGATTCCATGAATTGAAATTGATCGTTACAGTTAAACATCAGTTTTAACGTTACATAAGTACAAAGTGTTTTTAACAACAGGTTGAAAACATTGATCCCTCAAAGTTTTGATCGCAGATGCTTTATCTAGAGTGACATCTGAAATGTTGGACAATACTTGTCGAGAACTGGCTACAAAACTAAAAAAGCTAGATAGATTAAATTTAGAGCCCAGTTTTTGCTGTTTGTTGTTGTTGTTCTGTAGGGATTTATCGCATAAAAGTCAATATTAGTTAAACTGGCCATTCATTTGTTTATAGAAAACGTTGTTGGTATAGTTTTAACATCTTAAATAGAGGACCCTATCGAATTTTGAAATGAATTCTTCAAAGAGCTGATTGTCTTTCGATCTGCACGCACGAATGTATGTAAATGCGTTAACTGAAAATCGCAACGCCTTAAATAAATGAAATTTGTACGTAATCTTGTCAAAGGTGCGATTTTACATCAAATTTTGATTTTAATTCGTCGACAAATTACATCCAAATTGCATATTTGATTTCTTCACTATATTATGAAGCATAAAATACTCCTGTGCAGAGCTTAAAATCTAAGGAGAGGAGCAAATAACACCTTTATTGTCGAATATGCGAGAAAGTTTCGGGAAGACCACTTCTGCTAGTTTCGTTTTCGACGTTGTGCTCTTTTACTTAATCAACATTTATTGTGCCTCCATTTTACTCGAAATAGAAACGAATATTTCCCTTTTGCGCATAATGTTTTTAAAATAGTAACTGTCAAATAAAGGATGATTAACGCAGGATGAAAAACCTTCGGACTAGTTTTCATTGTTAAAAATGATTTAGTGCGACTATAACCATTACTTCTTAAGGATGAAGCATAATTTAAATCAAGCAGTTAATTCTTTTTTCAATTCAGACTCATAATTTAATTAAAGTATGTGAAATAACAAATTCTAGAGTAACGGGTTTATTGATTTCGGATTCCGCTAAAACCGTGAAAACGCATCGGCACGCCATAAAAGAAAGAAGCTGGTATAATAAAAAGGATTTAAAAGAGAAAAATGTATTAAATTTAATTATATGCAAGACATACATTCGCTGTTAGAAGTTTCTGTTAGAATTTTTTAAAAAAATGATAATAAAAAAAATTGCCCACAAAGCAGAAGTTAGAAGCTAAGAAAAAAATAATTACGATGCACAAATATATTTAGGTGGAATAACATAAAGTGGGATTTTTAGCACACGTGATTATGAATTCTTGAGTCTAATAGTAATGTCGTGTCCGCATTACAAGGGAAAGGGAAATACAGTACTTCTGAGGGTTAAGGCCCCCGAACCCCTTTTTAATGGGGTGGGGGTGGGTGGGGGTTCTTTTACATACCTCACAGAGATAGAACACAGGGTGAAGAAAAGACACCCTCGAACCAGGACTCGAATCCGCGACACCCAGATCACGGGAAAGACGCACTACCTCTAGGCCAGGACGCTGGCAATTTTTTAGTATGATGGTACGGATTGAATAAAGTGACTAAATGAGAAAAAAGATTAGAAAAATTCTTCTATGTATTTAAAATCAATATTTTGGCATTTTATTAATAACAGTTGTAATTATATGCCTTATTTAATTGGTCATTAATCTTTGGTACAAACAATTCCACTTTTTTATCTGTTTACATCCGTTACATTGAATAGCAAAAAAAAAAAAAAAAAAAAACATTTGGGAGCTGTTTTCCATCGTAGATATTGATAGCGTGGATATACAAATTCTGCTTTATATTTGTATCATTAAATATGGATTCGAAATGAAAGCAATAGCTTTGTAGAATAGGCGCATCGGCGGTAGCACGCATTTGCGTGACACTGTAATACGATAAATGCTAATTTGTACCTGCATTTTATTTATTTATTCATTTGCCTCGGCAACAACAATTCGAGGTTCTCCATCTTAGTCAGATCAAAGTCACCGAAATGAAAAGATGTGGTCCCTTGATTGTTTAAAAAAATCACATTGTCATCAGATTTATCAAAAGATAATATTTACGGATTTCAATAATTTCATTTCAGATCCACATGCATTAATTAATTTCCTAAGTTTTAGCTTAATTGAGCCCATATTAACTTCATTCTAAAATGTTCTCTTATTTCTTGACCTAATTCCATCTTTTTTATTTAATTAATGCAACGGAAGTTCTGTAAAATAGATGACATCGACGAGTTTCCACACTCCGAGTGAAGGGATAAAAAATTATCGAGATAAGACATTCTTTTAAAAGATCCCTCACCAAAATCGACACGTTGTAAAGAAATCCCTGTCGGAATCTCATTGTATATAAACACTGGGGAAAATATTTCCCTCTCTTTTTTTACGCTCTTCTGCTCTGGTATCGTTAATGAGCGAACGCCAGTGTATATATATATCATTACACACACACACACACACACACACACACTGGTGTGCAAAACTTAAGCAACAGGTATGTTTTTTGCCATAACGAGAAATCATCTGAGAGACATGAAATTCAGAAATGAGATACAGCATTTTATTCTGAAAGAATGACGAAAGCGTAGTTGCGCAGAAATGAATACAATGCATACAGTATGGAATCAAACAAAAAAAGGCTTTATTGAACTCATAGTATCGTTACACATGATGGTCTGTCCAAGAGGAAGAACATCAAGCAGATGTTCCTTAGTATGGGATATACCCTCCCCTTACTGCAATGGTTGATTCGCACCGTCTCCCCATACTCAGCACCAGATTGTCCAACAGTTCTTGAGGTAAGAGTGCCCATTCCTCAATCAGCATCTATTTAAGTTGTCGGGTGTTCCCAGGAGGATGTAATCGTGCCGCAAGGCGTCTCCCCAAAGCATTCCCCACGCCAGTTGATTTGGAGAGAGGTCGGGACATGGTTTCATCCCAGTAACATCACGGAAAGAGACCGTTTCGGTGGTCCTGGAGTTGTCGTCTGGGGAGGCATTATGATGAACGGGCGGACTGAGCTCCACGTTTTCGACAGAGGCTCTGTAACTGGAGATCGCTATTGTCAGGAGGTGATCTTTCCCCATGTGCGTCTGTTCCGAGGTGCCATTGGATCAGACTTCGTTTTTATGGATGACAATGCATGGCCACACAGGACTCATGCTGTTGAGGAGCTCCTGGAAAGTGAAGATATCACTCGAATGGATTGGCCGGCGTGCTCTCCTGATTTAAATCCGATAGAACATGTGTGGGATGCTTTGGGGAGATGCCTTGCGGCACGATTACATCCTCCTGGGAACACCCGACAACTTAAACAGATGCTGATTGAGGAATGGGCACTCTTGCCGCGAGAACTGTTGGACAATCTGGTGCCGAGTATGGGGAGACGGTGCGAAGCAACCATTGCAGTAAGGGGAAGACATATCCCATACTAAGGGACATCTGATTGCTGTTCTTCCTCTTGGACAGACAATCATGTGTAACGATACTATGAGTTCAATAAAGCCTTTTTTTGTTTGATTCCATACTGTATGCATTGTATTCATTTCTGCGCAACTATGCTTTCGTCATTCCTTCAGAACAAAATGCTGTATCTCATTTCTGAATTTCATGTCTCTCAGATGATTTCTCGTTATGGCAAGTTATGGCAAAAAACATACCTGTTGCTTAAGTTTTGCACACCAGTGTATATATATATAATGATATTTTTAACTCTTAATTTAATCCAAATTAATTTTGCAAAACTTTATCTTAATTTAGCCCATAGTAAAATATTCTCTTATTTTCTAATCTCATTCCACTTTTAATTCAACTGAAGCTGTGTAAAAATTACTATGCAATCAATTCCACGTCTCAAGTGAAAATGATACTTTCGGTGCCATTGTCAAAGGTCACCACGTGTATTGAATTGGCGCGTATATAAAACTAGTGATCCTTTGTTTCGTTCCTTTTTTACTTCTGCTTTTGTATCGCGCTGCGCCTTCTTGTAAATAATCATGCCTATCTCCGAGAGAGAATAAAACGAAATTAAAAATACAAAGTCTCTTCACTGCTTGTCAGACCTGCATTCTGTTTGAAACAAAATAAGCTTACACACGTGTGTGTGTGTGTGTGTGTGTGTGTGTGTGTGTGTGTGTGTGTGTG